>VXBA01002773.1:0-10119 GCA_013399895.1 Serilophus lunatus
AAGCCTGCTGAGTGTCACCAAGGGAGAACATCCTCAGCTCCCTTGTTTTATATCCTCTGGGCTGTGTTTCTTCCAGGTGATCTTTAGACTTGTTTGCTGTTTGGCCAATGTGTAATCAGGGATATGGAAAACGTGGCAGGAGAGGTATTAAAGTTTAGCCAATCTGGCTGATGCTGATATGGGGCAGGTGCCCTGGAAAACACCCTCCTCTTTGCCTTGGAGGAACCCTCTGGTTGTGTAGGGATAGGGGAGGGAAGGCCAAGGTGCAGCTGGATCTGAACCTGGCAACGGGTGCAAACAAGAACTGTTTCTACAGGTCCATCACCTGGAAAGGAAGGTCAGAGTAAGGGTATCCCCACCATAAGCAAGACCTGGAAATTGGAAGCAATGGACAAGGAGAAGCCTGTGGTACTCTTTTTTGCGTTGTTCTTCCCTGGCAACTTCTCTGCTCATGTGTCTGAGATGGAATAGCTAGAACTTTCTTAATTCCTTGTTTTAATTAATCCTAAGCAGTGTAATTTCATGCTCTGTCATGTCCCACTGTAGCCTGCCTTCAGCAAGGGAACACAATTTGGGAAAATTACTGAAACTTGGAGTTTTTCTGAAGCAACTGGAATCAACCTGGATATGCTTCATAATGATCTCAGAACTAGAGGGTTACCAAAGCTTGGGAGAGAGAGAGAGAGATATTGCTGAAACTGGACACAAGGAATGCAGAATTCATGGAACACAAAGATATTTTGCAGAACCCTGAGATAAAAAACAATCTCATCAAGACAATTCAGAAATTGTCTGGCCAAAGCAGAGTAAAAAAACTGAAAATGTGGCCTAATTAGCATGAGAAGTGAGAAATCATTAACAATATTAGATAGAATGCTAATTAATGAAGTGAATTGTGTGTACTTTACAGCCAAGGAACATTAATTTCAGTAACAGATAAGCAGCCAGATGGGGCCTGGGGGAGCAAAATCCCACCTTCTGGAAGAGAAGATCAAGTTCATGACCACCTGAGGAAGCCAAACATACATAAGGGTGAGGACCTGAACATATGCAACCCAATGAGATGCATCCCAGAGTCCTGAGGGAATTTGCTGATGGAGTTGCCACTCTGATGCCTTCTGCTGCTTCATTTCTAAGGGCAGTTCTATTAACCAAAAAAGATCAATTAATTTTAAGAATCGTCTGTGACAGTAAAACAAAATTGGAGTTAATACCACTTATTTAAGACAGGGACCAGCCTCCCTTGTGGGTACGTTCCTTAGTGCAGTGAAGAACTGCTCTCACCTAACCCAAATAAACCTATTGTGAAAGCAAAAATGTCCAGATCCTGCTAATTCCATAGGAAAGTAGCTGTAAGAGTGGGAGAGAACTAAAATTGACCCAGTTTTTTGCCTATTTCTTTGCCTATTTCCCCTGTTTTCTTTGCCTTTATACTATAGAGATTTATTCTGTATAAACCTCACAAACTGACGGACATGATTATTTACATCCAGAGCACTTGCAAACAGCACTAAACATTAATATATTTTACCCTGGAAGTCACTGACCTGAGACAACAGCTTTTTCTTCCCACAGTTTGTACCTCCAATAGAAACCATGTTGGGCATTGCTGGCATGAGATACTCAAAAACAAAATCCACCCTTTTAAGCCAAATGGATCCATGGCCTAAGAGCTCCTTCATTGTTACTGGTCTGGGAAGTACATCTGAAGCCAGAAGTTCAAATGGCAAATAGGCAGAATGGCAAAGAAAGGACTATGATGTCTTGAGAATGAAGTTTTCCACATGCTGGATAAACATCATGTGGTTCGAGTTGTCTGTAAATGTTCTTGGGACATAGGAAGCAGAGTCTAGGCACTGGGCAGCCTGCAAATCCAAACTGCAGGGAAGTCCCCGCTGGAAGAAGACAGGAGGGATAAAGAGATGCAGGGCCAGGATTTGCCCGTGTGGCACAACAGGATCTGTGAGAAGAGTGTCAAACTTCCTCCTTTCCAGGTGCTCCATCAGTTCCCGGTTGTGCAGTAAATTCCCGCAGGAGGAGGCGTAGAGCTCGGGGGTGAGCTGAGCTTTGCCACAGAGCATGACAAGTCTTTGAAGGAAAGGTCTGCTCTCAAACAACTCATTCCCAAAGGAGCGCATGTGTTCCCTCAGCTCTACCCTAGTGAAGGGCACTGGGTACATTTTCAGAGTGCAATATTGGTATGTCTCCATGTTCAGGTTCCCCTGTGGAAGGATTTCCTGCCCTCCCTGGCCCAGGGCCACCAGCAGCGCGCATAGGCTGAGCCAGTGGCTCCCATCCATGGACACCACCAGCACATTCCCACCACCAGCCCTGCACAGCAGGGACACCAACAACTAAGCCCCTGCAGCATTCCCTGGCACCAACCATGTTCCTGGAAATCCAAAGTTTGCCCATCTGCCCTGGCCCCACAGATTTTAAAGAGATCGGCATTCCCACATTCCCGCTTAACCAGCAAAACCAGTCACAGTAGCCATTCATTGATGAGTCATGTAAGGAGGAATTGGTTTGGGTTGGGCACAACTGGGTTGGTATCTGATTCTACCTCTGTGCTGACTGACGTTCAATTGAAAATTAAATCAGACATTGCCAAAATTAAATCCCAAGCCTTTGAATAGTGCTGGAAGTAACCAGGCTTGCTGAAAGCAGGAATTAAAATGCTTTCTTGCTTTTCTTCTTGAGAGGCATTTTACAGCTGCTCTGAAATGCTTCCCAAGTTTATGCTTAAAAATATAAAATCATGCTGATGACTTAAGGAGTATGCTTAATAATTTGGGGAATTCACTTCAGCTAGGTAGCTGGATAACTTAAAATATTAAAGGCCAAGAACAATTCACCACCCCCACAAGGAAGAATTCCTTCCCAGTATCCCATCTAACCCTGCCCTCTGGCAGTGGTAAGCTGCTCCTCCAGGCCTTTGTAAATAGTCTCTCTCCAAGTGAGAGATAAGAACCCTCCCTGTCAAACACACTGGCATCATGCAGGTGTGTGACTTTTCCCTTTCCCAGCCAGTCACTGACCTGAGATAACTCTTTCTTCTTTGCACAGTTGATGCCTCCAATGAAAACCATATTGGGCATTACAGGCATGGGGTATTCAAAGGCAAAGTCGATCCTCTTGAGCCAGACGGATCCGTGACTCAAAAGCTGTGTTATTGTCATCGGCCTTCCCAGAAACTCCGAGGCCAGGGCTTCAAAGGGTGAAAAGGCAATGCTGCAGCTGAAAGACTCGGAAAGCATGATCAGGAAGTTCTTCACTCTCTGGGGGAACGTCATGTGGTCAGTGTTTTGGGAGAACATCCGTGGGACGTAGGAAGTTGGGTCTGGGCTCTGAGCGGCGTGAACGTCGATGGCACACGCGATTCCCCGCAGGAAGAACACACTGGGGATGGAGAAGTGCAGGGCAAGGATCTGCCCACAGGGGAATATAGGGTCTGTGAAGACAGCATCAAAGTTACTGTCTTTGATGTATTTCATCAGCTCCTTGTTATACAGCAAGGATCTGCAGGAACTTTCAAACATGGCAGCGCTCTCTCGGAAATCTTTCAAAATATTCCAAAATCGGAGCAGGAAAGGGTCTTCATTAAACTGCTTCCGACCAAATGAGCGCACAAGTGTTTCCATATCATCCTTCTGAGAGGGTACAGGATACGTTTTCATGTCATAGAAATCTGAGGAATCGATGAGCATCTTGTTGTCTGATGAAACAACCACAATTTCGTGCCCTCTCTTGCTCAGCTGGATCAGCACTTCCTTCATGCTGAGCCAGTGGCTGCCATCCATGGGGATCACCAGCAGCTTCCCAGTGCTGGCAGGACTCAGCAAGCACAGGAGGGGGAGCAGCAGTGCTACCAGCATGTTGTGAGCTACACGGGAAGCACCCACACCTCTGAGAGGCCAGGGCTGGCTTGCAAGCTTTTGTAGCTGTGCCCCACCCACACAAATATCCCAACACGTCCTACTGATCTCTCTGATCCTTTGACTTGCCTCCCATTCAAGGTCCTCCCAGGTTTCCATGCAATGTAGCTACAGCAGGTGAATAATCATGATAAAAGGGTTTTGGCTTCAAAGGTGGCTCTGCACGAGCCCAGAAAGGGGTGTCATAAAATTGAGAAAGTACCTCGTTAAAGTACCCGGGGCTTGGTTTTTGATCCTTTTATCAATAACCAAATCCAGGTGGCACCACTGAGAACAATTAATTTATTCCATTCACTAAATCAAACTTGCATTTTTACTGATAAGCAGCCAACAGAAAAATCTTCCTTTATCTCCACATATAACTTTCCCCTAACCCTTTATCCTGCCAGCTGTAAAATTAGGTTGCAAAACACCAGTTCACCTTTGTGCCTGAGATAACAAAAGCCAACAACATGCTTCTAATTCACCAGCTTATGAGTTGCTCATGGGCAATGTCAGAGCAGTTCAGGGCAAGTGTCAGGGCAGTACACGACCTGACTTCTGTGGGTCCAGGTCCTTCTTGGTTATGAGTAGCTAGGGGTTGAAATGTATGTTTAAACTCATAAAAGTTTATAAGTAGGTGCCTTTGGGAGAGATTTTCCTGCTCCAGGGCATTCAGGGCTCTGCATCCCTGGTGGAGTTTTCTTTTCCCAGCTTTCTGGTGGGAAAGCTTTGACCTTACTGAGAACCTGCCCTCCAAAGGCAGCAGCTCCATCACTCACACTGTCTCCACACTGGGAGTTTACAACATGGGAATAACTTAATGGGAATTTTCAAACAGCTCAGAGGAAGGAGATACACACAAAAGACACCAGTTACTCATAACCTCTTACAAGGCTGTCAAATGAATACCAGAATGTTGGTACTCAAATCCCAAATGGAAATTTACTGGAGACATCTACATCCAGAAAACCTTAAAACCTCATTCAATAACTTATGAAAGAAGAGGAGGATAGAATTTAAATAGTATTTCTTTTGGGGTTAGGTATTGACACCTTGATGTAGATGAAGAGGAATAAATCTGGCAGATGGTTGTGACAGAAAAAAAGGTGATGAACAGGTAAAATTTAACTTTCAATGTAGATGAAAGGAGAAGGGATATATGGAAATGTGGACGGACAGTCCATGAGGCAGCTGGTAAGGCAGGACACAAAAATGCATGTGAGCTTCAGGTCAGCAAAAGAGCTTATCATTTGCCTAAAAGTTACACGTCACTTAAATTCTCATAATTAAGCCTGATGTGGCTTTAGATTTACCTAAAGGATATAATAAAATCTGAAAGCTGTATATTAGGAAATTTCATTTCTGCATCATGCAGGATTTCTCATTAGCCTTTTTAAACCCCAAGATGGATTCCATTAGGATTCGATGTCAGGATGGGAGTGGCATCCCTGCCATGGCAGGAATTTGTAACAACATGATCTTTAAGGTCTCTTCCAACCCAAACTATCCTGTGCCTCTATGATTCTAGTTTTCCATTTATATTTTTGCCATTTTGCCAGAAAAAAACAACCCCAAAACCAAACACAACAACCAAATAAAATGTTAGTACCTGTGAGAGGTTTTTCTTCTGCCTACAGTTGATCCCTCCAATAAAGGCCATGTTTGGCATCACTGGTCTGGGGAATTCAAACACGAAATCATATCTCATTAACCAAACAGAGCCGTGGCTCAGGAGCTCTGTGGCTGTCACCTTCCTCCCCAAGACCTCAGAGGCAAGTTCTTCTATTTCAGCATAAATTGGTTTACAGTAGAAGAGCTCCAGCACATGGACCAGCACATTCTTCACACGCTGAGTGAAAGTCATGGCGTCTGAGTTGTCCAGGAAGAGCCTGGGGATGTAGGAAGGAGGGTTTGGACACTGGGTAGCGTCCGAGTCCATCCCACAAGGAAAGCCCCGCAAGAAGTAGACGGAAGGGACTGAAAGATACTCAGCCACTATCGGGCCGCACATCAGGACAGGATCTGTGAAAACTACGTCAAACTTGGTGTCTCTCAGGTACCTCATCAGCTCTTGGTTGTACAGGAGGCTTCTGCAGTTGGTGAAGAAGACTGAGTTTATTTCTATGACGCTTTGATAGGAGGCAATAATCCTATTCAGAACAGACTGTTCAATAAAATGGGCATCAGCAAGAGACTTGACCTTTGCCTCCAAATAGTCATTGGAATAAGGGATTGGAAAGACTTTCACTGTGTAATTCTGAGGCTGCTTTGATGTCATCTGCAAACTTGTCGATGGCACAAGCACGACAACTTCGTGGCCCTTTTGCTGGAGCTTCTCCACCACTGGGCGCATGCTGAGCCAGTGGCTTCCATCCTGAGGGACCACCAGGATCTTCCCACCCTCAGCAGAGATTAAGGCCGATGTCAGAAGAAGGAACAGGCTCGTAGGGCAATAAAAACGCTGAAAGGGAAGAGCCATTCCGGCAGAAGGAAACGAGAGAGTTCTGCTCCGCAGGGAACCCACACAGTCCTTTACAGGCAGGACTACGCAAACAGGGAACTCATTGGCTAAAGAAATAAATATTTAACTTCCCATTATTGTTGGATTGGCCTTTGATATTGCGCATGCCTGTACTTTCAGTTAATGTTTAAACTTGAAAGTCTGTCAGCACCTCCCTTCCTGCCTTCAGGAAACTGAGAGCAGGGATGTCATTAACCGTGATTCATACCACTGTCTTGCGAAATACCTACTAAGAAAATAAGCCTAATTTTGCTTCCAAAAGACAACCTTTAAAATACACTCGTGGAAGGGACGGAAACTGGGACGCCATTTCTTTCATGAACTAACCCAGCTGGGAACACAAGGCTGATGCTAAGTTCTCACCCCCTGGAAACAGAAAAACCTGCACCTCTTCTGAACAGATCACAGCCATCAGGATGTACCATGCAATCCCAAATCTGAGAGCACGCATGGAAAACCCCAAAGCAAACCACGCTTCTGAGCTCTCCTGCTTTCATAGATTCCTAAGCAACCACATCCAGGTGTCTCCTGGACCTCGGCAGCCATGAACCCCGAGAGTTCCAAACTCACTTTCCCTCTCCCATGTTCCCCTCTGAGCCCAGCTCTGAGGAGAGGAGAGATCCTCTCTCGAGTAAATTAGCCAGCAATTTGGGCAGTTGGACCTGTGGGTTTGAATCTGCACCCAGGGAGGCACAAGCAGTCCCTAAAATCCATGTTTCTTGAGGGAGGAACTGATTGCTGAGCTGATATAAATAAAACTGGGTGGTAATATCCCAGCTTAGGTCTCTGAGGAAAGCTTGGCTGGGATGCTATGACCCCTTGTTTGCTGTCATTCCCTGGAAGCCTGCAGGGAACTGAGGCCCTCAGGGCTTTGGAGAAGAATATTCTGGGGTTTATGGAAACAAAACCAATGCCAGACCAAAGGCTTTTGGATGCTGCTCAGGAAGAGGTCCTTGAGAAGAAAAGAGCTGATGGAAAAGCATCATCAGCATAAAGTTTTTTCTGGTCTTTTTCTAAGTGGTGGTGGGATTTGCAACACCTTCAATATGGAGAAAGAAACCCTTACAGCCTTAGAGAAGTTCAGTACAAGTTCATCTTTCCTTGATGGTAAAGTATGGCTACACTTCCTTAGGGACTCCACTGACTCCCTGCTTTTTGTACCACACCATCAAGGCAAAAACTGTGGAAAAGGTGAGGCAGGAAGGGCAGAATAAAATGGAAAAATAAAATCGGAGGTAAAGGGACAACAGGCAAACAGACAGAGCCAGGATGCAATTCTTAGTTTAGCACAGGTCAGATCAATGCTGGATAATTATTGCTGAGAGAATTACCAGCCTGGCTCTTTTTTTTCCAAACAACCTGCTAAGTTTATATATGTTTGCTTTTCATTATGAGTAGCAAAGGGCACCTTTCAGCTCTGAAGGGTGTGGTGGTCCTTCCTGGCTCCTGATTTCTGTGCAAACAGGAATGTGATGGTTCAGAGAGTGAGAACTCCTGTGGAATTGAGCCCAGTCCAGCTTGGTGAGTGCTGGCATGGACCTGCCCGACTCCTCCCTCAGGTTTTCCACACATTGGCACTTGGCTTGCCCAGGATAAGACTGGATTTGGTTTGGCCAGCAGCACTTCAAAGGAAAAACAACCCCTAAAAGCAATTCTGAGAGTTTTTAAACTTTAAATTTAAATCTTTCTGAGGGCAAGAAGCAGCAATTATTTCTAAATATAATCCTCTTGCAACCTTTCTAGAGGTCTGTGCACAGACCTCTCTCAGAGATGGTGCCTTTGGACTCACATTAAGGAGGGTGTTTTAAGGTCATTTTTTTGACATTTTCATTTCACCAGAAAAGAAAGCTGTCATGGAAAGGGAACCTGAGGCAGAAATTCCACCTGCTATGGGGAGATTTTTGTGGAGACAATTGTGTTTTACAGCTTCCTTTAATATCTCTCCTACAAAATATGGGACGTAGACAAAAGCAAAGTGACTTGGAGCAGCACTTTCAGGCTGATACACTCACTTTAATTGAACTTGAAAGGAACAGGTACAAATATTACCTCAGCAGAGCTTCCCAGCTGCTGCTGGGTCTGCCTGGAGGGTTTTACAACAGGACCTGGGCTCTTCATCTTTGTGCTGGAAGCACAAAGGGTTTTATTCAGCTACACTTGAGTAACCACCTACTTCAACCTGGGATTGTTTTCATGTTTTCAGTTCACCAGCTGTTTAAATGAGTAAAACAGGTTAGAAAAAAGAGGAAGAATTTTGAAAGGTAGCTGAACTTTGCTCTGATCAAACCCTATGAACTCTATTTTTATGAACTGCCCAAAAAAACAACTTTGCACTAAATTTGGCTAAAAATAAGATTTCGCCAGGGTGTCCTGAGGCTCCCAGTCCGAGTTTACTTGGCAACTGGATTTCTGGCTGTTGATGGATCTGTAGTTGCTACTGAGAGAGAAATTCTTGTCTTGTATTTATGTTTCTGAACAACAATGACCAAACCAGGGCTTAACAGGTCAATTTTTTCCCTCCCCTATGACTCACTTCACACTTGTTCACGCCCTGCTGAATTTCTGCTTTTTGCTGGGTGCTGTTCAAAGTGAAACGGGAGAAGTTCCTCTGCTGGCTGTAGAAAATGTGGGTAAAAAGGCAGATAGGAGGAATACACAAGGTTTTTCTAGGTCTGGAATATGTGGTGGGAGTGTGTAGACAGAAGATGAGAGGTACAGATAAATAATATATATACTGTGATATACAGCTCTGTATAAACTGAGGGCAGGATTGGCTTTGCCCCTGTAGCAAACGTACAAACTCGAAGACTCTCAGGACATAAAGTAAATGTCATGCAAAAAGCAAGAATTTGTCTCTTAAATCTAAAACTGATGCCAGCCTTTGAGCATAAAATGAGAAAATGCCTTAGCTACAAAATTATACTAATATTCTAGTATAATTGTTATTTGCCTTATTTATCAAGTTTAGTGGACTCAACAAAAGCCTGCCAGAACAACAAAGAAATTTGAAAGAGGAATGCAAAAAAGCATCACTTCAGCTCAAATATTGTGCAAGGATGACGTGTGAGACAATTCAAATTCGAGGGAGTAATTTCCTAGGAAGGAGATTTGTGTCCTGTAAAAAAATTGAGTTATTATTTTAGACTACATGGTGACCAACAAAAGGAGCTTTAAATTTCTAGCTCAGCTTTCAAAAAACCCTGCAGAACAATTCCGGTAAAAGCAAATGTCAAGAAAGAGGTATGAAAATCTGAGTTCTGCATTCCAGTGTCATCCACCAAATACATTAGTTTGGATTATTTCTTCCCGTTGCAACATGACATTTGTGTTAATTGCAAGTAATCTCTATCAAGGCAATTTGATGGCAGCCTGTGGAATACAGCTGCCCAAAGCCAGCTGTTTTAAACCATGACTAGAAATAAAAACAATCGAAAGGGACAAATTTCCTGAAATGACAGAATGAGTTCTCTTTGGAAAATGTGTAATTTGGAGGAGGAGGAGGAGCATTACCTTGGAGAGGGGTTTCCTCTTAGCACAGTTGATTCCTCCAATAAAGACCATGTTGGGCATCACGGGTCTGGCGTACTCGAACACAAAGTCATATCTCAGGAGCCAGATGGAAGCAGAGCTCACCAGGTCCATAAGGGACACATCCCTCTGAAGGATCTCCGAGGACAACTC
>VXBA01002777.1:0-82208 GCA_013399895.1 Serilophus lunatus
CCTTGTTGATACTTTGATACTGTGAAATGCTGGAATAGGAAACTTCTATCCAGTGATCTAGTTACCAGACCAGTCATCTTGGCTCCTGGAATACCTTTCTTCAATTTTTCTTGAGAAGGCTGTAATGATACAAATTCATAGAGTATGTTCAAATATGAAGATGAAAAGATGGAGGAACACATTGTGCAACAGAAATTAATTGGGCATTTTTGTAGCTAGGAGAAAAGTGAAATAAAAGAATTAGGTCTTCTATGTGGTTTTCTACAAATGCTGCACTGTATCTTACCAGTATTACAGGACAAAATAAAGTCAGTACAAATTAGTCTGTTGAATTTTATTCTTTATTTTTCACTAGCATTGTAGTTGGAACTTCAATACCTGAGAATCTGTTCTACACAATTCTATTACTCCTCGAAAGTAAGTCGGGGATGCCAGTTTAGCAGGAGGTCAAGAGTGAATTCTTAATGTGGAGACATTTTGAGTTTTATTTTACTTTTGTTTTTGAGATCTTGTCAGTCTGAAAATCCTCTAAAACAGCATATAAATGGGGGAAAAATACTTATTTGTTTTTCTTTGATTTTGCTCTAGACTTTTTTTGGAATTGGTATCTGTATGTCTGTAGAAGGGGTTTTTTTATTTTTAGTGGTATCTTCATTAGGAATATTGAGTGCTAGTACTTTAGTAGATTTCTTTCATTTAGTAGATTTTTTTAATTGGCATTATTATGATTTTTATAGTTTATCTTAAAGAAAGTCTTGTGATAAATTAAGTATATATTTTGATAATGTAATGTACAGAATATAAATTTTAGGAGGATTTAACTATCCCCAACCAGAACAGTACAATTTGCCACTTTACATACCTATGAACCCCCACCTCCCAAATGCCCCACACCTTTTCTCTGCCTTGCATCCAGGCATGCAAGGAATAAAACACTGAAGGAAAAATGTATAATAGCATTGTTTTAAAACTGTTTGATTCAAAGAGCTAAAATGCCTGTCTGTCACTGAATAGTTACAGCTTTGTGTCTCTGCAGGACTGAGGACAGGCTGAGGGCTTTAGTTATGTTCCCTGCTTTGTTTTCTCTGGTGTCATAAGTGTAACTTTAATTGAATTTTCTGGAGGACTTGTACAAGTACAATACTTGTTTTATGGAGATTATTTGAACCACCTATTTCTGTTTGTGTTGAGGTGACATGCACCCAGCTTTCCCTAGCTGGTTTCCAAACAGCCTTGCTGTACAAAGTCGCCCTTCTCATGGATAGCAAACCAAATCAAAAGGCAGTCAGCCATATGTGAAATATGACAAAACATTTCTCCCCATTTCAAAGAAAAAGAAGAGAGGATGGCTGATGCAAGAATGCTGGACAGGATGACTAATGTAGGGCTGTTGGATCCCAGCCTGGTGCCTTTGTACCATAACTTCTGTATTTCTCTTCCTTTGTTTAATAGGTTCCACTTACAGTCAGTGGCTTTATACCGCTGCATTTCTTTATTCTCTTTAGCTGACAAAGATGTAAGAATTTCATTAGCTTGATAACTGCTGTCATTCTGGCTGATATAACATGAAAAAATGTAGTTTGAAAATACTTTCCAGGGCTCTCAATAAGGGCTGTGTCAGAGACCCCAATTCATTTCACAGCCTTTCAGTCCTCTCCATGTTTGCTAACTAGACTCCCACAGGTTTCTCCACAACAGGCAGAAGGGCAGAGGAGCAAGGAGCTTAGTCATTACTTCAGCAAGTGTTTGGATACTTGCTGGAGATTCATCAGGAAATGCTTCTGATGCAGTAACTTCCTAAGGCTACCTTCATTAGCACATAGGCTTCCAACCTTTTCTATGTCAGGATGCTCTCTCACAGCAGTAAGATAGAAGTAGGTCCCTTTCCCACATTACTACAAAGGCAGTTGGGAGTCTCTTGGGCAATATAACCCCAAAGCAAAGAACTGCCATCATTATCTGTGAGTTCTGGATTAAAATGTTCATGTACTCAACTTTACTTAGGAGAAATAATATTAAAATCTCGAAAGGCAGAGTATTCACTAAGTAACATTGACCCCTACATCCCACTTTGCAGACAAAGAACACAATTGTCACGCAACTTTTGCATCCAGTCAAAATGCCTTGACTAGTTACCATCGAGCACCAATCTCTTCCTGGATAAACAACAGACAACAAATAGTCCACAAAAATTGGAAAATAATGTTGGATTACAAATATACTTGATAAAATTGTACTGCATTGACTGAAAATTCATTAAAAAAGAGGAGTAAAAATTGATCAAATGAATTGTTTGTTGCTAATTATTTGCCTAGTGCTAGCTGTGATGTGAGACCTTGAGGGTGGGAATAAATTATCTTAATGAGGGATTAGGTTAAGGCATGTTATAAATTCTCATTTCAAGAGCTAACCCTACCATTAATATATTTGTCTATAACAGTGAATCTTCTTTAATAGCTGCCTGTCTTTTTTTTTTGTACTGCATAAATGTTCCTCTGGTTTTAAATCCATGCTCTGAAAAGGAGGTATTGGACTCCCAGATTTTATCTTCATTAGAAACAACTCAGAAGTGTCTACGAGGTAAGAACAGTAATGTAGACTGTAAATTACATTTCATTATGGACCATCTCAAGGATGAAATACCAGACACCTTTCACTACGACCTGAATGCAACCCTGCTTTTGAAAATCTTGTTTGTATAGTGCATGTGGCTTTAGAGATACAGCCTTCCAAGTGAATTGAGGATGGAGAAATGGAGATAAACTGCTTATACAACTTGGAAGGGAAAAAAAGCAACAAGGATGTGTTTGTAACAGAGTCCAGAGCTGCCTCTTATGATCCAAACACTGTACAGGTTCATCATGGTTTGACTCAGACAGTCCAAGTAACACAGATTTAAAATCTGATCTTCCTTCATTAGGTTTCTGTGGCCATATTATTATCATACTTAATTATCATAATTGCTATTAATAATTCATAGACAGGTGAATTATGATACAGATAAATCATTTGCTGATTGAGGAAGGGATCTTTTTATGTATTTGTGCAATTTTTTTGAGTCTAGATAGTAATGCAAGGTAACAACCTTGTAATAATAAAACATTATGTTTTTCTCTCTCTGTCCTGTTCCCATTTTCCTTAATTATCCGAAAAGTTCTTTTAAAAGAAAGTGCATCTTAATTTCTGTATTTCTACAGGTAGGTCAACACCCACAGTTACTCAGCAAGTCAATGTGGTAATTAACATGTGCACACACACACACACACTCCCTCTCTGCGCCACACCTCTTGGGCATCAGTCTTATGCATGCTCTTTCCCTTAGATACTGCTTAGTCAAAAGCCCATCAATGCTGCCTATTTTCTAAGGTGAGAGTGAAGTAAGCAGGTATATTAGATGGTCTTGCCTTTCTGGGAACTTTTTTTGTTTCATGATTAATTTCATTGAATTTCCTCTGTCCTTTTAACGCCTCAGATTGCCTAGAGCTTTAGAGCGCTTTTAAAAATGATGCTTTACTTACCTGCTTTTTGATTTGTCAGACATACACTGCTGTTTTTACTAAATACCTACATGTGTTCTACTTTCTGCAGCCCTTGGTGTATAATGGTTCAGCTGTGGGAACACACATACATAGATCTTTGGGGATGCTAGTCATCTCACTGGAGAGTTGGGCCCTCTCTGCTTCTAGAGGGACTTGTTTTCAAGCACTGTCAAGCCCCTTGCTATTGAAATTCAGAAGAGTAAGAAACTTCCCAGCATTCAGTATCCTATTCAGAATCAGTTCAGAGGCAGCACTTGTGTGTTTGATTTGTACAGGAAAAATTCATCACGTTCTTGGGTCAGCTACCTTGTCAGCTGCACAAACACACACACACACACACACACATGCAGAGGGAAGAAAAAAAATGAGCTTCATACACTTCATTCATGTCAGAACTCAACAACTTTAAGAGTGCAAATATTCTGCAGTCACTCATGAAAAGAAATTTTTAATAATAAATATCTAACAATTAATGGGCTGGTAGCTGCAGTTGTCTTCAGGGCATAATATCTAATTTCCTTGCAATGTTTCATATCCTTGCTTTTCATGCTGCAACAGCCTATCATTAAAACCAAATGCAGGTTTCTATCACTTTTATTTATTTTTCAAATCAACTTATAAATCAGTGCCAGGCCTTGTTACAGATGAGTTCCAATAAATTATCAGCTGTGGACAAATTCTGAATGTTAAACATTCTCTGTTTCTTCCCTTTTTTTTTCCCCCTTCCACTCACTATGTTCCTATGTCACCGTCTAAGACTGCAGCACATGATATACAGGGAGGTTTTGGAGGTTTTTCCCACTTAAACAGGATAGGAACCTGGCTTCTTAATTGCATGCTTTTTAAAGAGTGTAAAAATAGGTTTATTTTTCAGGGAATAAAAGTACTCAAGAAAAAAGAGTTTTACACAAACTGCAACAAAATTTACATTTCTGGACTTTAGTAAAATAGACATCATCTCTTTCTCTTCTAGGTGACAGGTAATTCCCATGGCAACTTGTAATCTTAATCTAACTCACATTAATACTTTTACCAAAATTCTCTGTCATTTCCCTTTGGAAGAAGGTGCTTTTGTGAGCTGATGCTAACTTCCTTAGCTGATTTGTCACATCTAAATTGGGTTGTTGCAATTAGCAGTATATTGCTGATTTTGATATTACTCTTTCAGTTAAACAAATTTTCTATCTAGGCTGAGATGCATAAAATGGCCTAAAGTGACATAGCCTTGCATGGCTGATGGAACTCTGAGTATTGTAATTAGCAAAATAATCTCTAAAAATATTCTGGGTTCACTTATCTACAGCTGGGGTGAAACTGTGAGTGAATCAGCTGTGGCCCTTAGCCTGAATGAACTTTGTGTCACATAAACATGTCTGGAAGTGAAGAACTCCTCTCGAAAATAATTCATTTACAGAAAGTTATGTTGTCTCCCAGTTTTCTTTTTTTTTTGAGTCTACTCCATTCTGCTTGTTCTTCCTTCCTTTTCATTTTTTGGTTTGTTTTTGTATTTTGTTTATTTGTTTTCAGTTTTTGTGTTTGTTATTTTTTGTTTTGTTTATTTTATGCTTCTTTTCTCTCTAACATTTCCTGGGTTTTCCTCTATTGTTAAACACCATGGATTCCAATCCACAAAGGCAGAGTATGACTGGGTTGATTTTACCTCTGTGAATTCAAGTAAACTTCAAACCATTTTTGAAGCATAAAGGGAAACAAGTGGAAATTACACAACATACTTTTTATTATTTTTTAATTATTTTTATAATACTCCCTGTTATTAGACTCCACTATTAATTCATCAAATGGTATTTCTGGTCATGGTTTGATATTTACCTTGCTGGATAAATGAAATTATTTGATACATTTTTGAGTGACAGAAAACATGACATTAATCCTTAGCAAAAAATAGCAAATCCTTGAAGAAAAACAGGAAGGATTTCTACACATCATGGCTAAACCATTGGATGAGAGCCAGAAGTGCAGATTATGCAGGAGTTTTAGACACTTATTTTCCATCTGAAACAAAAATAAAAATAATTCAAAAAAAATCTTGTAATTATATAGTGCCAACTTCTGGCTTCATCTGAACACAGTAAGAAAATCCTTGGTGTGTGTTTGAGGTCTCTTCTGATTCCTGCCTAATGAATAATTCTCAGTCTTTTTATGCATCTCTTTGCAAGTACATGCCGTTATTTCTGTAAACCAATTTTCCCCCCTAAATTCTTAATTTAAATAAATGTTCTTGTAATTGGACAGATGAAACTATCTTATTCCTATGGCAAAGTAATTATATATATATGATTTGTTGTTTCTTCTTGTCCCTCAGATTAAACGCTCTTCAGGGCAGAGTTGCCTTTCGTTTCATGGTCTGCTCTACATTCATTGTAAGCACAACAGCCAGTGCACAAATGAACATAGGTATGGAGTTGGGCCACACACTCTCCCCCTGATTAAGGGTGTAACTTTTACTACTGTACACATGCACCCACTTTGTTCCTTTTATCAGTCCACGTGAATGACCAACATGGAGAATCAATATCTTGAGTCTCAAAACCTGCAAACCTGGGGACTGAGCAAAACTACAAGTTGAACTCTGCTGTCCTGCCCTGCCCTACTAAATTTAATTTAGCCCATTTACAGTGTTTGTGCAATACAAAAAACTGCCTAGAACAAGTAACTGAGCTGGAGATGTGCAATTCACAGCTTTCCTGAGGAGGCATATTTTTAATCTGTACCCA
The DNA here is from genome assembly GCA_013399895.1 of Serilophus lunatus. NCBI lineage: Eukaryota > Metazoa > Chordata > Aves > Passeriformes > Eurylaimidae > Serilophus > Serilophus lunatus. The sequence continues at coordinate 6,275 of VXBA01002777.1, forward strand.
GTGAGGAAAAGCAACTGATTTTTGCATCCTTCCCCTTAATTGTGTCTTGATGACAAGGAAATTGGGCTAAGAAGCAAAGATAACCTGTTCCATTCTTTGCAGTGAGTCTTTTGAATTTATTTCAAAAGTACTTAATATTGCTGATAGGAGTGCACATATATATCCATTTAAATCCTGTGGTGGATAAACTACAGGAAAGATATTCCTAACCACACATAATGAGGAGGAATCCATGCTTACAGAAGGATTCAGGTTCCAGGGTCAATGAGAGGAAAACTTCCCAGTGTTTCCACAGACCTTTGTCACTCCTGCACTCAGGTGATGCCTCTGAAGCTGCATGGTATTAGGAGCAACTCTCATCAGTATGTCAGCAGTATGTCTTTGCAACATAGCCTGGTCCTATGAGATGATTCTATTATTCTGACATAGATATGTTTCACCTTAAACACAAACAAACAGATCAGCTGTACATCAAAAAACATCCAGTTTCCATTACCTGTGATGCTGAATTGCCAGGAGTTTGAATCCCAGATGCTTTCAGTCAGATATCTAAATTCATCTTGAGATGCCTAGATTTAAGATGAGATTTAGCTATGTATGCTCAGTGTCACTGAAAAGAAGGGCACTTTTATTTATGTGTTTATGCAGAAGCTGATTTCAGGAACCCAGACTGAAAATTAATAATTGATATGGATATTTTATTACTGAAAAATTTCTTTTTCGATCTTCTAAACCCCATGTTCTTTGCACTGTATAAAGTTGCCTTATATCCTGGCTTCAGGGGAGTGTGAACTGGGACCCCAGCTTCTATCTGCAGCTCTCCTATTGACTTCCCACGGAGTCTAGGGCAAATCTTACTCTTTCTCTCTCACTTCCCCCAACAGATTGTTGAGGGTGCAACATCCCAGAACTCCTGTGAGGCCTAATTAATTTTCAGAATGCTTGGAGTTGTTTGAATGAAAGGTGCTGTAGAAGGAGAAAGGTACTTGTATTATTCATGTTGTTGTTTCACAGGAGCCCCGTGCATTGTTCTTAGGAGCAGCCTGTGCCTGGTGGAAGACTGCCTTCCAGTCTTTCTAGACACAAGCTCTATTAACATACAAACGAACAGGTCACACTATTCTTGGAGCAGAACTCTTTAGCATGTTAATGACAGATTCACACTAGTGGCCCCTTAGTGCTCTGGAGAAATACAGGTTTTGCTTAGCGCTTAATAAAAAAAGGCCATCATAAAATAGGTCACTTGGGGCTGATTAATACTGTCACAAGAGAGAAAATGGAAGAGAAAAATTACATAGATTTATCTTTTTGTGGGTGCCATGTGTGGCTTCCACATGTACTGCGATCTCATTGTTAGTTTAGCATTTATTCACAGCTACTTGGCACAGACATATATGAGGCTAAATTTTCAAGTGAAAGCTCACAAAAATGGCTCAGCTTCTGTTTCTGTGCACCTGAAATGACCACCTTAGTCTGTGGTATAGAAAAGAGGCCAAAGTCAATATGGACTAATGTGATGTTGGCTGCTGGAAACCATTGGATGGATCCACAGCCATCATATCCTGCCTTAAGGCCACCAGAGGACAACTGATGCCCTCTCATGGCTCTAGCTATTTACTTTGGTCCTTCTGTGCAAGATGAGAATTTCTGAACATTTGGCACTGCATCTAAACAGATGAGCTCTTTTTACACTTGTGGTCACAGTGACATGCAGTACTTCACAGCTATATTTTGGATATGAAAAGGCATAGGGAAAACTCCTACTCCTTATTTCTTACAAAGCACAATTTAAGGAATACTTTTTTAAACCAGGAATTCAGGAATACATCACTTACATAAGTTATGGACAATAGAAAAAAAATTGTTCAAATGACTTTATCCGTAGCCTGAAGAATTAAGCAGAAATCATTCTCCTTGTTTTTCTTGTGTTTAGGGCCAAGCCCTCAGCTAGGAAATTATACATTTTTGTTGAAAAAAATTATTTGGTGGCAAGACATGGATTCATGCCTTTAGTCTTCTTTTTATATATATTCTCTATTAATTTTTCTCTATCATTTTTAGTGTAGAAGCTGCAATAGGGCACAGGAGTGCACAGTGACATTTCCCATATTCAGTGCTTGTTGCTTGTTATGTTGTCCATTATAACAAAGGTGAGTTGTTCGATGAGGGGAAAACACTTTAGGGCTTACAGAAACCAAACACAGAGATCAAGGAGAGCTCTGCACCAGCCAGAGGCTGTCCACATGCTGCTCTAACCAGAAATGCTCTGTTCACACACTGAAAATGGGGGCAGGGATTTCAGGATGTCCTGCTGATGCTACCTTTTTAAATTCAATCAATTAATATTATACAGAGGCAAAAACATTACTATAGTAGGTATAGTGCTGTTGCCCTCATGGAGCTACACAGTATAACAAGTGCTAGTATTAAGTGGTTTTCAGAGTCCTATAGAGGTTAGATCATATCTTTGAGGATTTAACGAATTTCTTTTTTCCTGATTAGTTCTTTTATTTTTAGTTTGTTTATTAGCATAGTAAGGGAGTTTATTGAGAAATGAATGACAAAATGAAGCTGAAGAACAGTGTAATCGGTACTTTAATTGCACAGATATCAGCTTGGAAATTCCAGTAGCAAACCAAAGTTACAATATTTACAAGGAAAAGAAAAACAGATATTTCTTCACAGTCTTCTAATTGGAATTCTAATGAAATCACCTTGTAAAGGTGTGGGATGCCTGAAGCATGTACGTGATGGCAAAGAAGGTGACTTTGTGCATTAGCATTCGGAAAGAGTACAGCCCTGTGACATGGTTTAGGCAGCATCCACTCAAAAGTTTCTCAGCTGTGGAGAAAGTGAATTTTACAACTCTAAGAGCAGAAAGCTTTCCAACATATCTTTCTAGGCCTCCACACCAGGGAGGAGAGGGATTCCTCCAAAAGGCAGAGGTACCTATGTGTAAGTACTTCTTTGAGATGTGTCAGGACTCTTTGGCCTTCATTCACGTGTTTACCCTTAGAAAAACCAGACCACTAAGTAGAGGTGCACAGCTGATTTTCACCCAAAATTAAGAGCTGGCACAGAGCATGGCCTGTACCCAGCTCAGTGAGCAGGGCAGTTCTCCTGGGCTAAATGCAATGATCTAGACCCAGAACAGGGTTCTCCTCCAAATCACCTTCCCGTCACCTCCACCCAGCAAAGAGGAAGAAGGGTCTGAACACGTAACAGTTAATCAATGTGTCTTGGGTAGTCCTGCAAGTGTACTTGAAAGATAGTAGCCACATGTTACATTTTCTAAGGATAGATAAGTCATGGGTACGTCCATATTCTTAACCTACTGCAACTTTGGAAATGGCAGAAAAAGCATAGACTTTTTGTTTTTCCCTCCACTGGTTTCCATAACTGTGAATGTCCTAGTAAGACTACTTACAATAGTAAACCAACATCAATGTAATATGTGAATGTTTGAAGAGCCTAAGAAATGTACGTGTCACTTGAGAATCTCATTCTCAGGTTTTTTACACCTACAAGGATCTGGTTTTCAGAGATGCTGTCTGCCTAGCAGGTTCCAAAGAATTCAGCAGAACTGCTTTCATGAACATTTTAGAAAACTAGAGACCTGTTCAAAAGCATTAAATAAAGCTGTACCTGAAAGCTCCCTTTTTATCTGATTTTAGCTCTGTTAGAGCTGCTTTATCAGCTGCTTCGTCACAGCAAATTTCCATTCCTATTAATCAGAGAGCAAACAAGGAGGAAGAAACTAACTTATCAAACAAACTGATTATGGACATGGCCTCACTCATTCATTCATCAAACAGAACCAAAGCTGATACAATGGTGTCAGTAAATCCTGTTTAACGATCTCTCACCAAAGAACTTTTACATGTAGAGACAGCCATTATTAATTTACCACTTTGAAATACAACCCACTACACACCAAACGCTCAATAAGTCACAGGGGCAGTAATAATTTCTAAGACAACTTCATGTTTTATCAAAACTGCTCAAACAGTCATAGGCTGCTAAGAGCAATTTAACTAGCTAGTTGAAAGACGGCTTTATCCTCTAGTGTCTTGTGAAATGCCTCTATTAAGCACTACATTGGCAGGAGAATCCAAGATGTGACACTGTCCAGATATAGACTACATTACTAGACTAATAAAATGAAGCCTTAAGCAGGGAAAGTTTTTTGTTTCATAGAAAGAGTTAAATCTACTTTCATAAGAAAGCACTAGTTTACTTGTGAACATCTCAAGCTCTGTTTCTCATCCCTCATATCTTCTTTCATTTCCAAAAGTCTGTTGACTTGAGTTTTTCAAAATGCAATTTTCAACAAAAGATGCAGGTAGGATTTAGTTAGCATCACAAGCAAGCCAGCATCTATGGTAGTTGAATAAATGTCATCAACTACATTATGCCTATCCCTACTTTCACTGAACTCAGTGAGGAGCTGGGGAGACCAGAACACAGAGTTATTTGGAATTAGTTATTTGGAATTTATGGGAGCACAAGAGGTCATGCCTATGTAAGATCTTATCCCAGTATGAAAAGTAGCAAAAAGGAAACAAAATTTATATAAATCACTGAGTGATATTTTGTGGTTAATTTTATTCAAGAGGTCATTCTCTTCCATTCTGGTCTTAAAACATAGACTAGACTAGACTAGACTAGATATTTAATTTGGAAAGGACCCACAACAATCATCAAGTCCAACTGTCTGCTATATCACTGTTCTCTCTCTTCCTCCATGTATACATGTCACTTATATGTTGTTCACTTTCTGCAAATGAGCAAAAAGATGTACAAAATTTGAGACTATGGAATTAAATTATAGATTTAGTAATACTAACTTGCAGACAGAGATGGATTATCAGTTAGATCAGCTAAGCACCCTTTTGATCTAGTAGTACCAATCGACTCATTGGTGAATATTCTGCATAAAACTTACAGCCTTTCTTTCATTTGAATAAATCCAATTGTGCACAGCTTCAGGGCATTTATTCGTAAGTACTCTAGAAAATCTTTTTGAGATTCAGTAACAATACCTCAAAACTTTGTTTATGAGGATAAAGTTGTATGTGTCTGGTTAGAGTATTTTGAGTGTTCCACAATCAGCATGATACTGTATTTAGGGAAAAAATACCCTCATTTTTGCTTGTTGAGACAGATCCAAAACACGCCAATAGAAGGTGTCCATTAATTTCATTGAGGATTGGATGAAGCTTCCAGTCTAAGAAAAAAGATGTTGCTGTGCACTTCAACAGCAGCAGTAAACCTAGCAGTTTTCTTCCCCCCTAAACATACCCAAAAAGCAATTTAACGCACCAGCAGCAGTTGCCTATTAATCGGGCTAAAAAAAAGGTAGCCTGGGAGGGTCGGTTTAAAGAGAGGAATGCGGCACTATTATGTATTGCTTGCAAAGTAAACAAGCAGCATCAGTATAGTCATTTCCTAATTATGAGCTGTTTCATAAACTGTAAATGCTAACATGGGAGAGGTAAATCATAGCAATTTAATTAATAAAACACTTTAGACAATTAAATCCATATGTGCATGTCCTGGGGCACAACATCAATAATAGAAGCTTGCAGGCATATTTTGGAAATTTTATGCAATCATTTGCAGATCTTGTAGTCAATAATTGGTACAAACTGTTTTAACTCTTCCGTGCCTGGTCTGGAAAATAGAAAGGAATTGCTAATTGCTAGTATTATTATTTTTGATTTCATTACCATTATTATATTGCCCATTTTTCCATTCTATGTTTATATTTAAAAAATATTTCTGTGCAGACTACAAAATGAATCTGATTTCTTTCTTAAGATGTATGTGAGCACTCTACACAGTATAACAAATTAAATTCATCCTAGGAAGGTAATAGACTTGTTTTTCTGGTCCACAGATGTCGACTAAAATTTGTAGATACACTATATCTTTGGGCTCTAAAGTGTGAGCACAATTTCTGAACAATGGGACTTGAGCTCTGGAGTTCAAGCATCTACCCACAAGCAAAGATATCTCTAAAGATTTTGGAGACTCTAAGCACAGAGCTGAATGGTGACTTTGACAACTAATAGATGTGCAGAGAAGCTATCTCATGTATGCAATAAGGCAGAGTCATTTACAGGCTGTTATCCTGATACTTTGCAAACCAGGCTGCCAACAACTCAGAAAAGCAACAGCAAACAGCGCAAACTATGTCCCGTATGGTTTTCCTGTGGGACACAGATCTTGACAGTATAATATAAAACTCTTTAATTTAGGTTATGTAGCAGTGCCTGTTAAGTTTGGTAGCCCATTTGACCACAGCAGCAGTCACACACTGGTAAAAGGGCCATGTGCCATTTTCCCGAAGAAAAACTGCTGTCAATACCCAAGCCTAGTATTTGTAATATAGCTGAAAATCTCCAAAGAACTAGCTCCAGGATGAAGCCGCTGTCTGTAGCTGCTGAGGCAACACTCAAGGAACTGTCCAGAGTGTTGTGTCTCTGCCTGTCAAAATTAAACTCCCGTATACCAAGAAAGTGTTAGAGTATTCTAGGGCTCATTAAGCCTGGAGAAGGAAATAGCATGGATCCTATCCTTGCACTGGCTTCCAGCTAATTTCCAGTGTCCATGTAAAGCATCTGTCTTTTAATTCCAGGCAATAATGAATCTGGACCTGGCAACATCAAAGCCTGCATGTCTTCTGGGACAAAGCAAATCACAGAGATTTTTAAAGCAATTAATGGATTCAGCCCCATTTACATCAAAGTTCCAGTTCTGATTTATGCATTGCCATGATAGCAATACTTCCTGAGGACAAGGCAGTTCACAAAGTCTCAGAAAGAGCATATAAATGCTGGAGACATCTTCAGTTAAGGGGATCTCACAGTGGGTAGTGCTCCAATAGAGATCAAACAGATGTTAAGTCTCCAGGGAAAACAGCCAAGCCTTCTGAGAAACTCCACTTTGAGCCATACATGTCACTTAAGCCCCTGAAGCTTAACTCACTATAAATCTTAAATGTTCACCTGCTTTCCAAAAAGAGCCAAAGATGAGATTTAATCCCAAAAAGAAGGACTTGCCAAAGGCTTAATGAAATCCAACAGGGATTTCACCATTTCTATTGCTGTCACATATAAAGAAATGGATAATGATTTTAAATTGTTGGACAAATAAGCAGAGAGATGAACTAGCTGGTAAAGTGATTTTGCTCTTTACTTAGAAAGATGTATGGGGAAAAAATCTCTTCACTGAGAGCACACTTCCAATTGCCATGAATTCCACCTTCTCTTGCATTTTTGTTGTCTCAAGTCATATGTGGTACTGCTATTACCTGTCTCACAGTAGAAAATCTAGAGATTAAAATTATGTCCCTTTTCCTGATCTTTATGGATACCATTTCCATTACTTGTTGTTATTTCCAGGATAAGAATTTCATACAATTCAATCTGCAGAGCATTTGAGTCTTTTTGCGAGAGTAAAGTATGAATCACTGGTGCTATTATGATAATGATGCAAAAGTGTTTGTCTGTTTGTAGCAAGAAAAAAATAAGGAACTTTCCGGAAATGTGAATTAAAGAGTTCAAGAGATTTAAAAATTTCAGTGTTCAGTTGCAAATCATTGGAAATTGAAGCTTAGCTTTTTTTAATTCCTTTTTAATTATTATTATTCATTTATTTGGCAATTCAACAAAGTGTATCACAGCAGTTCTATTTTAAACTGTGAAGGCACTTGTAGCATGAAATTCTAACATAAGGGATGTTGGTTGTAACTATGTGGGCCATTATAAAGTGAATTGCCAATATATAATAATGAGTATTTGCTTTTTGGTTTTATTTGTAATTGTTTTTTCTACCCTTGTAGAACACAGTAAAACTCTTTTGCTTCATGTATGTTTTCACAGCGTGGAATGATATCAAAACGAACAATACTGAGGTGGTGACTGGCAAAGCATTATGGAGAATATGAGTGTTCGACTTTGTGTGCAAATCCTGCTCCAGTTCATCAAGATGTTAGGCAATTTCAGAGCCATACTGCATTGCCTTGCTACCCCTTGGAGGAGCTTCTTCTATTATATTGCTTTGATTCCTGATACGGACTGACCTCCTTCTTCTGATGGGAAGTGAGCAAATGTCCTCATTGCATTTTAAGTCCTGTCACATAGCCATGCTGGGACATGTTGCTTCTGACAACACTGCTTCTAACTCCTGCTGCCACAGCTCTGAGACTATCTTGACACCTGAGACCAATTTTCCCACTTTTTCTTTGGTGGCTCAGTACTTCTTTCCTGCAGAAAATCTTGACTGAGAGGAGAGAACAGGCATGCAGTGTTCCTAACTGGCACCCCTGTGGGCTGGCTTCTTTCTCCAATTTGGAGCTATCAGAGAGTTGAGACATCACCTTATGTAACAGGGTCACTAGTGGAGTTCTGCAAGGCTCAATCCTTAGCTCAGTTCTCTTCAACAACTTTATAAACGACTTGGATCCAGGACTTGAATGAATACTAAGTAAGTTTGCAGATAACACTAAACTGGGAGGAGCTTTTGACTCCCTCAAAGGCAGGGAGTCTTCCAGAGAAACTTTGACAAATCAAACATCTCGGCAATCACCAAACATATGCTATTTTATAAAGACAAGAACTAAATTCTTCACCTGAGGTGGGGCAACCCTGATGTACAGACAGACTGGGGAATAAAAGGCTGGAGAGAAGACCCATAGAATGGGACATGGGGGTTCTGGTCATTGAATATGAGTTGAATATGGCACATTGAATATGAGTCAGCAGTGCCCTGGCAGCCAGCAGGGCCAGCCATGTCCTGGGGGGCATCAGGCAAAGCATCACCAGCCAGTTGAGGGTGGTGATTGTCCCACTATTCTCTGCACTAGTGCAGAATATTGTGTGCAGTTTTGGGCACCACAATATAGGAAAAATTTAAGCTATTAGAGAGTGTCCAAAGGAAGGCTATGAAGACAGTGAAGGGCCTTGAGGGGAAGCTGTATAAGGAGTGTCTGAGGTCACTTGGCTTGTACAGCCTGGAGAAGAGGAGATTGAGGAGAGACCTCATTGCAGTCTACAGCTTCCTCACAAGAGGAAGGAGGGTGGCAGGCACTGATCTCTTTTCTAGGGTGACCAGGGACAGGATGTGAGGGAATGGCCTGAAGTTGTGTCAGGGGAGGTTTATGTTAGATATTAGAAAAAGGTGCTTCACTGGGAGGGTGGTTGGCCACTGGAACAGTTTCATCAATTCCACTGTGCTCTTTCAGAAGACAAGTCTAATGTGTGTGGAAAGAATGCCCTCATTTGAAAGCACTTGTAGGTATATCCTGAGTGAAAAAGCAATATCAGTTTGAAATTCGGTTGTTCTGACATTTCTATTTTAAAAAGATGACTACTTTACTAATATTGTGAAGGAATACATGTATATATCCAGGACGGATGCATTTTTATAATTTCTTAGTTGTTCCTCCTAATTTATGGTTTTCAGTGCTGTAGACTGACTGTACATGTAGACTTTTTTTTTGAGGGCCACCAAGCTGATTAAATGCCTCTCCCATGAGGGAAGGCTGATAGAATTGGGATTCTTCAGCCTGGAGATAAGAAGACTGCGAGTTAACTTGATTGTGGCCTTTCAGTACCTGAAGGGAAACTACAAGAAAGATAGAGACTATTTACAAGGGCATGTAGTGACAGTTCAAAAGAGAATGGCTTTAAACTGAAAGAGAGTAGGTTTAGATTAGATACTAGAAAAAATCCTTTACTATGAGGGTGGTGAGGCCCTGGGAGAGGTTGCTCTGAGAAGCCATGGATGCCCCATTTCTGGAAAAGGTTCATAGCCAGGCTGGAAAGATATATGAGCAACCTGATCTAGTGGAAGATGTCCCTGTCCACATCAGGGATTTGGAACTAGATGATCTTTAAGGACTTTTCCAGTGCAGGCCATTCTATGTTTTTTATGATCTCTGATAGCATATGATCTTATGCAGTTGTATTTTTGAATTGTTGAAATTATACTAAAAAGCCAAAAATCAATTCATAGCAGGTTATTAAGAGGAGACTGTTACGTTCAATCTGCTTCATTAATGCATTTGGATTTTTTAATCCATCCTGTCAGTGTGTTTGTGGCTTCAATTTTTATTGATCCTGATGTGTAGTAGAAAACTATTCCATGTAATTTAAATTCATTATAGGCAGACCCTATGAAACACAGGCCTTACTTAAGTAAAGCCTTAAAAAATGCTGCTGCCAAGGTGGCATATTGTTATGTACCTAAAAAAAGAGTGAGCATCTCTTAAACAAGAATGATGTTAGTCTTTTCACACTGCATGAGCCTGCCTTCTTGCTATCTAGAAAAGATACCTATAAACAGCACTTGCTACTGGCAGCCACATATACTCACTGATAAAGAGCAACAGCATCATGGCCTTGGATGACTGTGAAAGGAAGTGCTGGGCATCTTAGACAGCCTTCCCTCCAGCCCCTGAGCAGCTGAAGGGAGGCCACTCCCAAAGTTGGTGGTTAGAGATTACCTCAGGTGTGGAATGTTGTCCTTCTAGACTGGATTTTCTCCTGTCATCACCAGATTGATGTAGGATCTTACATATGTTACAGGTGCTGAGTATTTCTGTGGGCTCTATCAGGAAATGGAGATATCTCTTGGTGGGATATAATCATCATCATCATCATCATAAACATCATATTAAAGTACTATCATAGTAAAAATTATTGTAACAGTGACAATAACAATCACAAAACCAACAAAAAGCCCTCACTGATGCTTTAAAAGAGTTTTCTGGCCAAAACATGGAGATTTAGAGAACACTGGAAGTGTTTAGCACATATACTCAATTTTGAGAAACATTTTTTTAAGGAAGGAATCATATTGTCGTTACTCGACAGGGAAAGTGATGTGAATCTCAACAGCCCCCTGATATATCCAAAAGTGATTGCAATCAAAAATTAAACATTGGCAATTTCTTACTGCAGTAACAGGGGGGTTATTAAAAAATATTATTTCACTCTGTGAAAGCCTTCTCACTGTCAAAATTAAATGCTTTTTCCCTCTTCACTTCATTTAGTAATAAGAAAAATATATTTTCAGGACATTGTATGAGATCATGCTCTTTTTTTCTTTTTAATAATAGCTACATGGGTTTCGATATCTCCCCAGTAAATTATAATTTAATTTTCAGCTATTTAAAGGTCACTCTGAATAATATATATGCTGCTTAATAATCAGTTAAAGTAATGGCATCTTTCAGGAGTGTAGGCTAATAGCAGCATTGCCTTTGCACAGGCCTTTGCTGTTTTCATTTGTTGTGTGATCAGTGAAGCAAGAGACAAGTTCCCCTCAAACGCCCGAGCCAGATCTTCAGTCTCTCTTTCTTTCCCTTTTTAATGGGAGGAACAAAAACCTTTTCGCAATCATCAGTAATCTCTCCAAAGGTCTTTTAATTTAAAAAGTCATAAGTGTTAATTAGCTATTATTAAGTGCCCCCTGTATAAATTAACGTGATTGATGAAAAAATTAAGGGTAATGAAAAATGTAGCAATGCATGTATTTTTAAGAGACTATATTAAAGATGAAAGTCCCCAAAGACAGAAACTAAGGCCTGCTGCACCCGTGCCCTGCCTTTATTAGCATTAATAATAAAAAATACATCGCTATATATATCAGGAATGCACATGGACATGTTGGATATACCGGTATTAACATACTTCTTGCTTCATTGAACTTTGAATGCCTCTTTGTCACAAAGACTTATTCCAATGTGGTGTCATGTCCAAATTCTTTTGGGTTTGTGGACCAAAATGAGGGTCTTTGAATATGGAAACTGAGATTCAGAGTTAGAAAGAAAAGAGAACTGAACTAATTGAATGACTTTTTTTCCCACTTATTTCATATGTACCACAATAGGGCACTACTGTGGTTTACAAAACAAGTTTTTGTTTTACCTGTTATCAGAATCAAAAAACTCACAAAACTAAGAGAAGTTATTCTTTTTTCCACAAGGCTGATTTTTTGTTTTGTTGTTAGAAACAGTTAGTTTGCAACTGTGCTGGGTTTTGCAACCTGTTTGCCTACATGAACCTGACTGGACCTCTGTTCATTTTAACAGCTTCACAAGAAATAGTGACTGCACATAAACATACATTTCCCACTGGAAAATGTTGAATGAAATAATATCAGTTCTGGACGTTTTATTCGCTTTTTCCTCACCTACCTGGGAAATCTTATTTGCATCATGTAATCACTAGTTTACTTGCATTCCTGCTTCCTATGTAGGTCTCACATGAAATCGTAATCATAGTGTGATCCACGCTATATTAATGTCCATTAGGAAATAGTTCCCACCAAAAACTAAGTTGGCAATTGTTGTGGTGGGGCCTTCCTGGGCCCAGCGTCTGTCGGGGAAGGCTCCACAGCTGCCCAAGGGGGCATGGGGCATGTGAGCCCCTGGCACATGGTCACAGCGAGAAAGAGTTTTGGCGGGCACGTTCTCGGGCGGGGCCAGGGCGGGGCCAGGGCGGGGCGGATTGGGTGGTGGCCAACGGGAGGCGCTACAGAAGCACAGCCACGCCCGCAGAAGGGTAGCACGGGTTCTGCGCCTGTGCGACAGCCGGGAAGTGAGGGGAGGGGCTGAGAAACACTATAAAGGCATCACCAGAGCTCTAAGCCTTCTTGTTTTGACCGTGGCTGGAAGAGACAGGAGTTCTTTACTCCCAGTGGCCACACTCGCCATTTGACCACAACGCACGTGGCCTGCCACCCCTACTCTCCTCGCAGTTTGCCCCCTGCCTGGGCAGAGAGCTAGCTAACGTCTATCGCCACTCCTCGTCTCCCAAGAAGAGGATTTCCAGCCCGACTTCCACTCCAGTTTGCTGATTTTAAAAGCCTCAAACCCCCATTCATACTTTCGGGAAAGCCTTGGCATCCCCCCCTGCCCAGCTACCTTGTTGGCTACCAGAGCACATTGCTGGCCCTGTACATCACAGCACTCTCCTGCTGCATCCTCCATGGTACAACACCAGGAACATTTGGATTTTTCTTTCCCTTGCCCCCTTCTTTTGGAAGAAAAGTGGGTTTGGGATATTGGGATTGTTTGGGTTTTGTGGGTGGTGGTTATTTGTTTCTTTCCCCCTTGCTTATTCCAATTCAATTCCATTTTCCTTTTTTTTTCCTCTTGTCTTTTCAATAAACTCATTGTTCATTCAGGATAGTTCCCTCGTCATCTTATTAATAACCCTTAGTGGCCCTAACTACCACAGCAATACAAAGAGGACTAAGAAAAATTTATTAGTAGTATTCTTACATGTTACAAATGCAGAATCCCTCTCAAAGTGATGAGAATTTAACCCTAGTCCACAGGACGCTGATGAGGTGTGTGTGAGTAGCCAAAAATTTCACGATTTGCAGCTATAATGAAGCCTGGTTTTCTATGAAACTGTGCCATGTTGTGTGGCTGCCATTCCTTGTTTGTTGCTGCACTTCCTGTTGCTTGATCAGCAGACTGGAGGAGTGGGAACCTGTAGGTTGTGAACTGTCTGGTCAGATCAGGTATGCTGCATGGCAAAACTGGTTAGTATTTGCTGGCTCTGGGCTAGCATACAAAGTGTTCCATCTCTCAGTAGCCTATAGTCCCCAAAAATGGCTTAAGACAGTTTGTGAAGTCTCCTCCGCTTCTTTCAAGGGAAATTATTATGTAGAAATAACATGGGAGTATCTCTGTATGTAGGTCTACCTGATGTATCTAAACCTGGCCATGATTCAAGTTATTGGATAGTCATGAACATAAGCTTATAAGCATGTTTTCCTTATTTCCTTTACTTCTCCTACTGTACATTCTTCACCCAAGTGCCTCAGTGCAGTTTTGCTTCTTGTTTACTAAACTAAATGGGATTTAAACTGCACCGTTTTACAGACTGAGTGCTGGAAGTCCACACTAAATTTTCAGGTTTTGAAGCCAGTATAACTCAAAATGATGGTATATATGAGTGGCACATAATATTAAATCTGTCCAACACCTTCCAGTAGGAAACTTTTATTTTTCATTTGCTCATAACCTTTTTCAATTAATTCATTAATTAATTGTAGTGAAATAATTTTTCAGGGCTAGCATCTGTGTCTTGCTAATTGTTTTAAAGCAAAAAGAATAAAATATTTTTGAGAGAAAATGTGTGTTTCTGGTTCTAATAAAAGAAGTTTGCTGTTACTCATGGATTATATGCCTCGCCTTTTATGCTCTAGTGCAAAAGTTTGAAAGTGGGAAGAACGTAGTAGATATATGCCTTTAGCACAAATATTATCAAGTCTCAAATCTCCATAAACCCTCTGTGAAGTCTGCTGTCAAGAACTGGAAAGATTTTGACAGCTGAAGTCTCTGAAGAGCCTGATTGCATTAAGCAGCCCTATGCAATGAGCAAGGTGCACTTGTACTGCAATGAGCAAGGTGCACTTGTACTGCTCCCAGAGGACTGGGCATTCTTTAGCCAAGAGCTCCAGGGGAGAAGAAAAAAATTATCTCAACATAGCAGAAAAGGAGAAAAGACCAAAAGAACAGCTATATTAAGTCAGATAAAAAGATCATCTAATTCAATACCTTTTTTCTGATGGTGATAAATCATAGAAGCATAAGGAGCAGAATTAAGTAAGTATAAAACAATAGAAGCCTTGAATATCCTTCAGTTTTCTGAAAATGTGCAACTCTGGAACTTCTAGAGTCAGAGGTAATTCCTGTTTATGAAATCATCTCTGGATTTCTCCTTGATGAGTTTGTCCAGTCCTGAACTCCATGTAAACCTCAAGCTTCTATGCCATGGCAAAAATTACTATGAAAAACCCTCTTTCCTTGAATTTGTTCCAATTCCTTCAGCACCCCAGTAGTTGTTGTATTGGAAAATGAAGTGAACAAACCTGTCTATGGTTTTAATTTTTGTTCTGCACAAGCCATATTGATTCTAGTATTTTTAACTCCACAGCATTCATTTCATAGCCTTAACATTTAACATCACTTGGTTTTGCATATTATAGAGCATAGCCTCGTGTGTATGCTACGTGTTTCGTTTCAACCACTTATGTTGTACGTGAGAAAAGTACACAAGAACTAGGAATGCATATCTTATACTGTCAATAAATAATTATTTGAAAACTTTATTGCTTATGGCACAGCATAAAATGTATAGCAACACTTAATGACAACATCTACTACTGTTGAGAAGCAAGTACAGTATAGTTAAACAGAACCTGAATCTCATGAAAAACCACCAATGAATAGATGTTGTTATTTCAACGCACGATAATATATGGAATTGTGTGCAAATTACAGTTGTAACAAATCCGTGCTTCTGAGATTAAAAAGACTTACACAGAACCATACAATAACTTAGATTGGAAAGGACCTCTATGGAAAAACAGTTTAAGTCCAGCACAAAGCAGCTAGCTCAGAGTCTTGGCCTGGTGAGCTGGAATATCTTCAAGGAAGGACAATGTACAACCTTTCTGGCAACTTGTTCCACTATTTGACTATCATTATGAAAATTTCTTTCCTAATATCTAATCAGATTTTTTCTTATAGAAGCTTGGACCCACTGCCCATCATCCTTTCATTATAAAACATGTTTATGCTTTCTTGGGTGGTAGAAGACAGCAATAAAATCTCCCCTGAAAATGCCTCCTTCCAAGTGAAGCGACCTACATTCCTTAGCTGCTCCTCATACATAATGTGTTTCCACTCCAGCCATCTCGTTGGCCCTCCACTGGATTCACATAACAATGCCCTTCCTGTAGTGGGAAGACCAACACTGGACACAGTACTCAAGATGCAGTCTCATGGATAATGATAGGGCCATGTTCATTATTTATACTTCGAAGTAGTGCCCCAAGGCCCCTAAATTTCTAGACAAGGGTTTCATACTTGTTGTTAGCAAAAAGGCATGGAATAAAAGCACTGGGAAAAAAGTTAGTGGCTTATTGTAAGAAGAAAGTGGAGGGTAGTTTTCAAGAATGCAGTTAACCCTGTGTCTCATTTGGTAGTAGTGATCACAGCTGCATTCAAGGCTATGAAAGCGCACAAATTTGTATTAGCTGAGACGACGTGCCGCACAGGGCACAAGAGCACAATATAGCCACTTGCAGAAGGCTTGTAGTGTAGCTCTATTACTTATTCTCAGCCATCCCAAAACAGAGTAAATCCTTATTAATTTGCTTTTAAATGTAAAAGAAAAGTATTCTGTGAAGATCTAACAGATCTATTGACTTGGATAAAAGTCTACTACACCAGCAGAATGATTCACAGTGACTTAAGTGGACTATATTTGTTATTTCATGAAATGTACACTAAATTAACAGGTACTATTATTTTTTAGAATCTACAGCACAAGGAATAACTCTGACACAAGTCTTACGTCACCTATCTGCATGAAGTCTTTCTAATTTTCAAGAGCAAAGTTCTTTGCTGTTTGTTAAATATGTAAAATAAATTGACCAAACCATCAACCCAACATTTTCAAACTAAAAAGTATTTTTATTACTAAAAACCAGTAGAAGTACTTATCCACTTTACTTAAATCAATGAACACTTTAATTGCATGAGGCCTTACTCTGTAAAAAAAAAAAAAAATTAAAAAAAAAACAAACAAACAAAAAACAAACAAACAAAAATACCCGCCTTGGATTCTCTTTGAACATTTACAAAAAATCTGCACATTCTATGCCTCTCTATTCCATAAATCGCTCCTCCATAATAATGCCTTCCTGTCCAAGCACACTAATCAAATCTCTTCCCCGTCACTGGAATTATTACATTTTAACAAGCACGGGATTTAATCATCAGTGCAGGCTTTTCACGCATTTACTTCATTCAGGTCTTGACAGCAAACCTTTACTCATGAGTTGTCCTTAGAGTGGTGGTTTGATTACCATTTTGACTACTCATGTGAGTAATACTTTCCTGTTTCAGGCTTTTAATTAGCTGAATACTTTCAGAGATGTTCCTATATACTGCATTTTCTCTGTGCATTAACCATGGTATCCTTTTTCCCTCCCTCATGTTAATGACTTGGGCAGGTGTGTGTTTGTCTGATGTATCAATCACTTTCCCCTCACTTTTTATACATACAAAGTCTTTCTAATTGTTTCTCATGAATTTTAAGAAGCTTCTTTGATAGAAAAGACCTTGGCATCTGTATTGCATGTCACATAGGATATAATCTTTTGTGATTCAAATATAGGGTATTGCCCAGCTGAAACATTAGCTCATGTTGTTCTCAAACACGTTGCTCGTGTTGCCAGCTGCATTGCATCTTTGTCTTTCTGATGCCTTCTCAAGGTTTCTGCATCTTGAGTGGTCATCATTGCATGTTCACACGTGCAATGCTCCATCAGCACCCAGGAGTGACTCCAGATGTTGTTAAGGTGATTCCTTTAATTAGATATGTAACTGTTCATTGGCAGAATATTCTGCACCTGGGACTAACAATGACGTTATGTAATATATTAATTTATTCCTGTTAGAGACATCAGGAGAAAAAGGAGAAGGAGTTTACAAAAGTTGACAAATTTTCTAAATTGATTTGTTAGTGAAAATGTTCCATTTTCTATATAAACTCTGAAGGATAATCGAAATTTAAAACTCACCTGCAATACCAAGACTTTCCTGCAGCCAAACATTTATTTACAGTCTTAATGTCCTGTGTAATATGCTGAAAGAAGTCTAAATTTACCAGATTTTACAAGGAATTTATGTAAGGATTAAAAATCCATGCAATGAATAACTGCAAGGATACTTTAATTTTGGTTTCTTTTATGATTGTGAACTAAACCCCACATGTGGTTCTGTGTGGACTATTCTTTACACTGATTTCAAGAGAAGTCAATTCAAGTATTGTGGTCTACCTGAGTGATAGGACTTAGGCTAATGTTGCTTGAGATTTACTAGACAAGGTTTTTGCATAACTTTGTTTATCAGACAGTTAGAAGGATTTAAGATACCATTATGTCCAGGTAGTTATTGCACCAGAGATGACAGGTCCCACAGCAGAGCCATAAGAGTAGTCACCCTACATCTGCCTTCCCACAAAGACCAGTAATTTTCAAGAAAGCAGCTGAGTGAGACACATGCAGATTAAATCTTACTATCTCATTGTGATAACAGCAGTATCTATAGCAGGCTGAAATGGAAGTTGGGTAGGTAACTTATTGAGCTCAGGTAGGTCAGTTAGGGCTTACCTGTTGTCATGCTTGAGTTAGATGCTGGAGTGGCAACTAAAAGAAAGAAAGTTTGACAAAGAAATTCCGATTGCGCTCAGCTCCGTTTCTCATTGGCCCCCTGTGATACCTCATTTTACAACAAATTCTGATGTGTGATCAATAATCTGAGTTCTCAAGCCTATCCAGGGACCATTCCCTCTCCTTTGCCTTTAGGGAAAATTATTTGTTTGCTTATAAAATATTTATTTTAGATTCAAGTGTTATTCAAATACAAATAGTTTCAAATACATTCAAACCCTATTCAGTTTGGAGACAGGGAAAGAGGATCTATTTTTTCACATCTAGATAAGACTCTGTGGGTTTTCTCTATTGGATCAAGTTTCAAAAGGGGCTGTTTTTCCATGTCCTTGACATATTTTTTTCAATGAGATTATGGGCAAAAAGGCAGAAACTTTAAAAAAAAAAATTTAGATCACATAACTCAAATTTGCTCTTGGCTCATTTTTATAATGCCTGACAGATTTCATCTGCTTGATTGAGAAAAGCTACTCAATTTCTATAAAATACCACAAATAGCAAGGGGAATGTGGACTATTTTACTAACATGAAAAAAGCCAAAGAAAACAAGGGAGAAAGGCATTGCAAGTGAGGATTTTCAGACTTGTATCCAAACTCTAGGCAATGCCAAGACAGTATCTCAGTAATGAAATTAATTTTCCAATGCAACTATTTCTATTTTACTACTACCACTGTTCCTAGTGAGGATTTGAGGTCAACTCAAGCAGACTGGTCAGTCCATACCCTCAGATGAGAAACAACTTCATCAAATTCCAAATCCACTCTTGGGTATTACAGATCATATGGGAAACAAGATAATTTCATGTTCTGAGAACCCTAGAAGCTGATTCAAGCAACTGCCCTAGATAAGAGTGATAGGTGAAACGAGGAGAGAGTTTTAGCCTTAACTCTGAATATCCTGGCATTTGCCATTCATGCAGGCAATCCTTCACTAGGCTACTGCAGTCCTGGGAATGCAGGAGGCATTCTCAACAAATATTCTGTGTCCTGTGATATTAAGAAATATCCACTGGCTCAATGAATCAAGGTCTGCCATTTCATAAGTATCCTAAGATGCACTAGGGATTTGTTCTCCCTCTGTAAATACCAGAAATTATGAGACATGAAAACCTCATTACCCTTACTGTTGTTACCACTTGTGTTTCACACGTGAACATCCTTCTACTAAATGCAATTCTACCAATCAATGGCACAGAGTTACATACCTATGAGTGTGATGTCTGCACCCAGCAATAAAGAATCCCTAGAGCTGACTTTCACTTTTGCCAAGTTCGATTTCAAACAGGTCCGAGAAGTTCTTGAGACAGATATATTCTCCCACTCTAGGTCATCTTAAAAGGCATTGAAAAGCACAGCTGCATAAGGGAAAAACGTTGACAACTGTCTTACTAAAGAAGAAAAACAGAGCAAACTACACTGTGACTGAAAGCCTGTCTCTACCGATAAAGTAGTTTTACAACAAAGCATATAATTTTATTTTGGTTTTCATTAATTGCTATAAAGTCCTCTCTGTCTTCAGGAAAGAATGAATTTGACAGTTTCGTGTTGATTCTTACATTTCCCATTACTGACTCTTTTCATCTCTGTCCTAGAGCAAAAATACATTTCCCTTTTTAAGCTTTTGATGATAAAAATCTCATCTGTAACCTCATAAATGATCCGTTATTATCTATATTAATAATGAATAAATGTCTGTTGAATATCCCTGATCCTTTGCATTAATAGTGGCAGATGTATTATAGATAACCTTTTGATTTAACAGTACAAACTGTAAAACAGTATTAAACCAGTAAAGGACTGCTCTTACTGGAGTCACTAGGGTCAAAATTACAAACATTTCCTTCATTTCTATTTGTAAATTCTCCCATTATGCAACATCAGTCTCCATGATTTATTTTTGAGAGAGGTACCACACTAGCTGCAGTCCTAGAAATAGAGCTCATAAATAATATCTTGAATAATTTTTTTAAACATTTCCGTCTCTTCCACTGCTCCTTCCTAATGCCTCTTGATGATCTTAATTAATAGAGCATTACTACATGAGCAGATCCGCTTACTGTACTATCATTTAAAAATATGTTGCTCTCCTCTTTTCCCATTAGTCCTGTCAGAATCAGGCACAAACTTCACTAAATCATTTTTTGAGATGACACTGAGAGAACTTTAGTTATTCCTGGATAAAGGAATGAAGGTCCCATTAGTTAGCATAACCGCATCTCCTGAGTTTGACTCCTTACCTTTTACATACCCTTACATACTCTTATGCACTCTTCCTTTATGATCATATTTAAGTGGATTGCTGCTTTCCATTGATGGCCATAACATCTGAAAATCCATTTGCCTGTAAATCCAGATAACACCCTTCATAAATTCTCCCTTCCAGCTGCTGTCCTGTGACTTCTGCTCCGGCTTTCAATGCCTCTAACAGAAGTGAAGTATCTTTTTCGATATTAGCCAAAGAAATACAGTGTGTCTTTTTTCAGGGGAAAAAGAAAGATTACAACTGAAGTCAAGTGGGAATTACCCTAGTTTTGTACTTTTGTTAAGTGTGGCTTATGAAATAGATTGCTTAACACTGCTGAGGCTAAAGCACAGCAATTCTGCACATCCACTTACCTGTAGCAATAACTGCAGCTATACTATTACCAGGCCAATTCAAAAAAGATTAAAAAGCTCTGATTGCCCATGCAGTGTTTATTTCTACAATAGGTGCCCTAAAAAAGTCATCTGACAAGTGTTAGTTGAAAAACATGGTGGCAGATGGAGCTAGTCAGACTTAGTGCTGGCCAGCTTTTATTCCCAGCCACATGCTACCTGGTTTGCCTAAGACCCATTTTAGGAATAATTTTGTATCTAGATATCTGGGACGCAGTTTATCCCCAAATACCTGTGACTTTTGTCAAGAATTGAAACAACATTCTTTGGTAGTAAACTCACTACCAGTATGATTCAATATCCACTATTTCAATGTTTAAACATAACTAGTAGAGCAGTACTCCTTAGGTTCTGTTCAAGACTCTGTGAGTCCAGCAGTGGCTGTATTTTGCTACCAATTTAACTATCAGGAAAATATTTCAAGAGCTGGACATGTAAAATGTAATATTGGGCTTTGCAGTCAATATTAAACTTTGTTGCAACAGTTCTCTTGGAATTTAAGAAAAAAAACTCGGTTTAGATGCAGCAAAAGTGTATCAGGTATCAATGATCAAATATGATGGTAAACATCAGAGGAAAAAATTCGTTTCACAATTATTGAGTTGTACCATTGGGCAGGTTTTGACAACCCACCACCAAAACACCTTTCAAGGATGTGATTTTCAATTACATGTATTGTAACAAACACTTTCTGCAAGGACTAGTCTCAGATTCTATCGCTCGTAGAATTACTCAGGCACAACGAAGGATTCTCAGACATTTCTACAGACATGTTGTATGGAAGAAAGTAGCACGCTTCAGGCAGTTTAGCAATCTGTAGGCTGAAAAAAAAATCCTTTCTCTGTCGTCTTATAGTTGAATTTAGATTTGCATGTCAGTTCAAACCATGCTGGAAGCTCTGAGTGAAAACCTGATACCATTGAAGTCAACGGAATTTTTACTGCAGTTTCACACAAGTCAGCTGACAGCTTATCAGATTTGGCTATTCAAAAGAAAGTCAAAGGTGCCTTTGACAAATAACCAAAAAAAGATGAAACAATTTAAGTAAAATTAAATTGCTGAGATAATAATAGTGAAATCTGACATAAAAATTTATAGTATTTGTTATCACTTCAAAGGCAAAAATAAGTATCTCTCCTCCTAGTGAAGTAACATTATCATAC
The DNA here is from genome assembly GCA_013399895.1 of Serilophus lunatus. Classification (NCBI taxonomy): domain Eukaryota; kingdom Metazoa; phylum Chordata; class Aves; order Passeriformes; family Eurylaimidae; genus Serilophus; species Serilophus lunatus. The sequence continues at coordinate 28,360 of VXBA01002777.1, forward strand.
ATTACTGATTCCATTTGATTCATTACTTACATCCATAACAGTTATGGCCATTAGGCAAAATCTACTTTAAGGGCCTAATCCGAAAAACACCTGCATATTTAATCACTTCAGTCACAACCACAAGTGCCTTCTGTCTTGCAGACTCTTTTTCAATATTACATGCATACATGGAAAAGTATGTAAAACACATTTGGCCAAGTTCCTAGCTAATCTGGTGTGGAAAAGGGCGTGGTAATATTCTGATCCTGCATATCATCCCCTGATATCAGTGGATAGATTCTTTTTAGTTGTTTTGGAGAATGTCCAAGAGCCATAGAACTAGATGGATGCATTTCTCTCTACAACTATCTGAAAGGAGTTTTTAGCCAGGGAGGGTATTGGTCTCTTCTCCAAAGCAACCAGTGGTAGGACAAGAGGGTACGGTTTTAAGCTGCACACAGGGAGGTTTAGGTTAGACATTAAGAACAAGCTTTTTCCAGAGAAAGTGATTGGGCATTGGAATGGGCTGCCCAGGGAGGTGGCGGAGTCAACATCACTGGAGGTATTTAAAAAGAAACAGGATGTGGCGCTTAGTGGTATGGTCTAGTTGACAAGGTGGTGTTAGGACAAAGGTTGGACTCAATGATCTCGGAGGTCATTTCCAAGCTAAGTAATTCTGTGATTCTATGATTTGCAAATGCCAAAATGAATCTGACTATAAAATCCTGGCTCAGTGGGTCCAATAGCAGTTTTATTGCTGAGTTGGAGTGGACTTGGAGGGCTGCATTCAATAACTCCACATATTCGTATTTGTTATACATAATGTATGCATCTCAGTAGTAGCTAGTTTAACACTCCCTTTAATCTCAAACCGGAGAAACAGATTTTCCAGTCTACATAGATAATTAAAGAAGAGTTCAAAATACATCTAATTTACTTAGGCTAAGCTCTGACAAGGGGATTTGTAACAAAATGCATATTTTTGCTACACTCTTTCTTAACTGCATAACAAAGCACTGCAGAGTTCCTGGTTTACTTTTTTGTTGAATGATAAATAGTGCCTCAAATTAAACATGATTGTTCCTTGTGAAACTAAACTACAGCTTCTTAAAGGCACTATTGGCATTTCCTCTTTGTGTTGCTTTTCTCTCCATTTCCTGTTGATGAAAGCCATTGTCTGGAATGCCAGGTTTTAGTATTTCAGCTGAACTGATAGCATCAGATATTTCATGCCTTGAACCTTTCCTTTGTTTTGACTGTTCTATACAATAAATACTCCCATGTCTAAATCTCTGACTTTCTCTCGAATTCTCCTCATCTCTGACTTAATTCTATTTCTCTAAATTAACACCTATTTATATTTAATGGCCCAGACATTTAGGTGGTTAAAATACCTTCAAATCTGCTACCTTTTTCCTTCCTACTTGCTACATTTATACTATTACAAATATTAGCAAATGTTGGTCTTAGTCTATAATTTCTTTTACAGTTCTTCCTTATTCTGATTAGCACCAGTTCTTCAATGACTCTTGCTGAATTCACCTGGTGACATTCTCCAGATAATTCATGACAAATTGTGAGCCACGGCAGAATTGTTCTCTCTTTCTTCCTTATTCACATACAACTCTATTCTGGTTTCACTTATTAGAAGAAATACAAATACATTGTGAAAAAGGTGTTTCTGCTTACAGAATCCAGACTACCTGTAATAGGTTGAACAGAAAATATTTCCTGTAGAAATACTGCCGTAGTGTAAGATAACATAATAAAATGATAAAAATTAAATAGCAGTTGTTGAGAGAGGTAGTGCTTTAATTCAGATGTTCCGAATGATGGACAAACTTTAATTGTCAGTGTGAAACCCAATAAAATAATTTTGCAGGAGAGAGATACAAGGGAGATTATACATGAAACGCCAATATAACCACTACTAAAATTCACAGGTTTGCAGCTGATTTATGAGAACAACAATAACTTCCTTCGCAAAAAGATCTAAGCAACTAGATGCAGAATTCTCTGACTTATTTTCTATCCCTAAGCTTCTTCCCATGTTTCAACACAGCAAATGAAGTCACAGCAAACTGGATTTAATCCCTTCTTCCTATAACTTATTGCAGGGTTTCCTACCTACAAGAACAGAATTCTTCAGATATTTAGTATCTTTTGCATATTTGAACAAGTAAGATTTGAATGTAAGATTGGCTTCTGAACACAGAAAAACCAACCTGTAAAAGCTACATATGTCAGCCATCAGAATTTGATAGGGTTTTTGTATTGGAAAACCTTTTTTGAAGTTCTATCTACATTAAATTACCTCAGTCAGTCCTTAGGTGCACTTTATGTTAGAATAAAATTCCAAAACTGGCAAAAAATAAACCGTAAAATTCTGCTGTTCCTGATGTTTAATGCTGCCACAGAAAGAATAATACAAAATGCTTTTACCGGAGTAAGCACAAGCAAGATAGCATTCTCTTCTAATTCTGGGACAATTTAAGAAAATATGCCATTACTGATGACTGATAATAAAATGTTCTAGGTCTATTTTCTTCTTATTTTGGAGGAACCTAATACTTTTTCTATACTGAACAAACACATTTTCTGTCCATATCCCAATAAACACCAAGAGTATCTTTTTTTAGCCTCCTTCACAGTCCTCATCATTTCCTGCTCTTCTGTCAGCCTGGAATATTATTTTAACCATCTTCAAGGAGGTCATCGGGGCAGAAGGAGTCAGGGGAAAAATGTAGGGGAGGGAGGAAAAGCAGTGAAATAAGTGAGTACAGTAATTGTTCTTCAGTGAAGAAAAAGGTAGAAGAAAAAATATCCAGCTTCATCAGTAATGCAGGCCCTGCCATCCCCAGATGTTACAGAAGCATTAGAATTGCTCCCTGCAAGAAAAATTGGATTAGTCACAATCTTGTCGACTAATGGGCACACTCTGTGATCTTTAGAGCTTCATTTACTGGGTTAATAGTGCTTTGCCTGAGTTCCTTTGCAATAGGGAAAAAAAAATGCTGTAAGAAGAAATATTCTGGGTGCAGTCCACAGCCAGTGACACGAGTAATATCATATTCATCACAGACAGACCTCGTATCTCATTACTACTGAAGAGTTTGCCCCCAAGGCATTTGAGCTCAGTCAGGCCAGGCCCCTCATGTGGAACCGTTCAGGTATATTGTGAAATGATTTAATGCGATAATAATGTCCACTTTGTGAGATAGATTATGTTTTTTATAGTGGCTGATGGTTAATGAATGATACATTAGCAAACATCACTAAAACATTATTGAGAAAATGCAGATATGAGATAGTAAACTCCCTCATTCATCCCCACCCCCCCACCCCCGATACATAAAAATGGAAAGCAGAACTTACAGAAAGCAAAAAACTTGACATTTTTGTGATGCTACTAGCTTGCATAGTCTCTCTCTTGCTTGTTTCTTCTCTAGAGAAGGGGCAAAGGAGGTATATTAAAATGTTGTAAACACAAACTGAAATATCTCTTCTTAAATCAAATGAGAATCAATGAAAGTGCAAACCTGAAAATACATTATATGTTGACCCAGTTTATTAGATGAAACCGTTTACTCTGATTTGATTTATCTGGCAATACACTGCTCAGCTGTGAAATGAGATAAGAAGAGCCTATTCACCTTATTTACAATATTATAGTGACTCCTGCTAGCACTACTATGGTTAAGGATCTGTCAGCAATTCCATTACAAACACCATTTTTTAGAGTTTCTAACATGGCTGTAGAGTCATGCTTAGTTTGAACGTGACAATCCAAAACCTATAGATTCTATTAAAATCTCTTATTGAGTTCAATGGATTTTGGATTAATGAAACACAGTATTAAAAATGTGAAAATCTCTAGGTAATTTTTACATTTTTGGTCATTATTGTTGTGCCTTGCAAAGAAATACAAAGGAGGTTATATCCCCTAAAAGAACCACTTTACTGAGGTCAGTGGAGTGACAATGATTTACGCCACCTGAAAAACTGCCCCTTCTTTCAGGCTTATACACTTGGCAAAGGTGAATCATACCTGGGAGTTCTTTTTTTATGTTACTTTGATTAGCTGTGTTATTTAGATTGCATACATTTCTAAAGCCTCTTTTTCCCCCTAATAAGGGAGGAGTATGTCCAACACTCTTTCAATAAACTACTGAACCCACAGTCATATTCATATTGCTGTGTTTTCCCAGAAACATTCTGAAATGGCTTCTGACCTGGTGCTTTCTCTGAAAAAAAAAAAAAAAGAAGATGCTTTCAGTTCTGGGTCCTTGTTCTTTTTCACTTTGTTTTAAGATTTAAGCCTCCAAAGAAGAGTGCTGTTCTGGTTTCCTTCAATTTAATCTGCGAATGTCTTAACAGCTCAAAAATCATAAATGTGACTGAGAAGAAAAAGAAATAGGGAAGGTTATAGAGGGAACATCTAAGGTCAGACAGTATCCAATGAAAGCAATCGCATAGACACAAAATTTTATCCCTTTCACAGATAGTGTAGATAAACATCGAGCAGCAGCATCGCCCAGCAATACCAAATTAGACAAAGCAAAGGCCTTTGCTGCTCCAGGTTTCATTTGATTTGCACCTGTGTGACAGACTAGGTTGAATCAGACTAGGTAGGATACTTCCTCTTCATTTTGTGAAGTGAAGCAAACTGCATTTTAAAATAACATTTAATAACGTTCCTTCTACATCATGGGTAAGTCAGAAATATTGTGAGGGGGGAAAACAAGCAGAGATTTGAATAAACTAAGACAGTAATAAAGGGACAGTAAGTCCATTCACAGCCTCACAGCCACACTCACAAATTCTTCCGAAGTCCACAAGAAAATGTATAACAACAGGTAATTGTGGCTATGCTGGTGGGATTGATGAGGTCAGGGAGGGAAGAAGTGCCCTGCACCAGAGAGCTGCAGCCTGCCCAGGCTCCTCCAGATATACGTGAGGGGGGAATTATGGTGGCAGCTGTGGGAAAGAGCCCTGTCCTACCTCCCAAGCCAGTCCAAACCCTGGCTGCTGCCATGAATCTTGTCAACAGCCAGCACTGCCAGCAGTGGAGACTTGCGAAGAACAAGCAGCAGTGAGAGTCCTTTCTTTGCACAGTAAGAAAAGGGCAAGACATGAAAGTCTCTGGGAGCTTTGGACTTAACACCCTTCCTCACTTAAATTGTTGCTTTCCAAAAAAGGCAAAAAATATTTATGGTAGGAGGGTTGTCCAGCGGTGAAGTTCCCTGCTCTTGGCACTAGTGCTGGGAGGGCTTGATCTCGGTAACAGCCCCCATAGAACTGTGGGGGCACTACATGATCAGCGTCTGGGGCCAACAGTAGTGTGCAGGGTAGTACCATGGGCACTGAGACTGCCTTAGGGAAATAAACCTGCAATAAGGAATATTTGGGATCCAGTCACACCTCCCTGAACCACACTCCTGTTCCCTGCAGGTGCCTGAGAGGACAGGTGTCTCCCAGAGGGCTGTGAGGAATGTAGCAGTCCCCTTTGGTGACTCTCCATCTTGGCAGTATCTCCAGGAGTCACAGTGGGGGCACTGCTTCAGGCCTGGTGGTCACTGGCAAACACAAGTGTTCAGCCTTTTCCCCCCTCCAAGGTGTATCTGGATGTAGGCTCTGAAGATGAGATAGTTTAAGAGCATAGGACAGTGTTTCTAGCAGGGTTCTCACAGACAAAAATTCGGGATCTGCCAGGGCACGGCACTATGCTGAAGTGCACCTTGCTGATCCCAGTGGGACCTGCCTTGGTGGGATTAGTGGCAGAAGTCAGACCCAACCCTTGTCATGATTTGTAGTCAGCCATCAAGATCCAGTTTTCTTATGTTGCTAAGATTTTTACCTTGTTTTCTTACCTGATTAAAGATTTAGGAGGTTTGGATTTTTGGTTGTCTGCATTTGTAATGTCTGCATTTCTCTAAAATTTAGTATATGGATTATCTATACTACTTAAATTAATCCCATCTGCTGCGTAGGCTCCAGCACATGTGAACTCTACACACTATTGAAAAAAAATTTGCAGAATGAACTAATTTTATGCCTAGGCAGAAAATAATATTTTTTGCTTGCACTTACCAACTCATTAGTCATTGCTACAGCGATGATGACTTATTTGTGGTGGGTTGATTTGCCGCAGTTTTTCATCTGTGGTCAGATTCAGAAGGAATGTATATGAAACATTCCCTTGGTCCTACCAGTACAACCAAAGTTGGACTCTGTCTTCATGAATTGCAGATTAAAGCTATGAAACATATAAATATTTACACACAGAATTGACAAGGTTGGAAAAGACCATAGAGATCATCAAGTCCAACCTTTACCTTTCTCCAATACCAATCTATCATCTAAATTATCTAATCATCTATTTGAGGCATCTCAATGTGATCCATCTATGTTACCTTATTTTGATGGATAGAGACTAACTGATTGACATTTTATCAAAGGAATAGAATTCAAGTAAGACAGTTTACAATTATATGTTTCTCCATGTGGAAAACATGTCATAATAAAACTCATAAGTCTGTGTGCTTTTCCACTTTGGCAGACAGTTCAAACTACCCTTTCCAAAGGAAGGCAATGATGACTTGAAAAATATTCTGAATATCTGGAAATCAGACAGAATATAGCTGAAATTTGTCTTCTGCAATTATAGATAACCAGAAAACATGGGAGATTCATGATTTATTCTCTCACTCTATGGCATTCCCAAAAATAAGGAATTTTTTTTTCTTTCTGCAGACATCATGGGAAGAGCTTTGAAATGAGACAACGATCTCTGTTAGCGGTAGGACATAGAAGGCAGATAATAAAGGCCAGAAACTCGAGAACAGAGATGATTCTTAACTGCCAAGTTTTAAAAAATGACAGTTACTTGTCAAACATTAGCACTGATTTTTGTCAAACTGTTCACTAATATTGTGTATCATTAATAATTCGAATCAGGCATTTCCTTATTTTTAGGTGGAGTTGCAGATTTGCGTTAGTTAATGACGTAGGAAACTAGTTTTTAAGTCTCATAATAATATTTGCCTTATTCTTCAAGTGAAGCTGTATGATATATGAATTGTATACATACACATTGAATCTAAATGCTTTCATAAACATCTCAGAGCATTTCTAGAACTTACTTTTTCGTGACTGTTTTTCTGTGAGGCATGACTACTCTTTTCCTTTATTTCCCCAAAGATGTTGATACGTATGTGTAGAGAAGTGGAAGTCAACTTGGTGCCATCAGTGGAAACAGTGATATATTAAAACCAGTCTGACCACTTAAAGAACTTTCTCGGTTCAAGAGGTTGGAGCTGCTGTGGAAATCTCAGTGCTATGCCTGTTTTCTGTAATACTTAGAAGTCCTACCCATGGATTAATATCATACAGTGTTAGAGATTAAACACTCAGGGAACAGAAAAACCTCTGTCTCAATTTGTAAAATTAATATAAAGCAATAAGTAAAACTGAGAAACACGCAGGTCAGGGAACACAAGAAAATATTGGGTACCATAATAGAATTCATTTGATGAATATTTCTTTTCACTTTTGATACAAGCAGAAGAATGACATTCTGATATCTATAAATTCAGAATGAGTCAATGGGAAGTAGCAAAATAAGTCTGCACACTTCACAATGTAGAGAAAACTTCAGGATGAATTTTCAGCTACACATATCTTATGTTTGCATTGTACAGAGGCTGAGTGAAGCTGGTGTAATTTGCTTATTTTTCAAAATTTGCTATGACATAATTAATCCCTTGAAATCCTCTGCCTATTTAGAATAAAGAAGGAGAAATGGGAGAATGCTTTATTCCCAGATTTCTAAGTAATGATACGAGCAGGTCAGTGAAGCATTTTTCCTTCTATAAAGTTACAAAAGTCAAGGTGCTTCTCCTGACTTTCATGGGTTTGTTTGCCCATTCAGTCTCCAGGTGTTTGGTGTTATCCTGTGCTTTTCAAGACAGGAAGGGGAGGATGTTTCTAAATAATATGTTGCCCTGACTTCATAAGGGTTGTTTTGTCTGGCAAATGAATTATGTAAACCTTCTCCACCCGAAACTGTTTCAAGTCAATTAATTGTTGTAATTACTTAAGATTTCTTTTTAATGAATATGACTCTCGAGGGATTTGATGATATCCTGTCATCTGTAGGCCTGATAAATGAAATGTGATTTGTGGATTGCTGCAAACTGAACCCTTGTACTTGAACAATCTCTCTATCCTATGTGCTCATTAAATGGAAGAAATGCCCTTGATGGAATTAGGAACACTTGCTTTAGTTGGTCCCTAGTAAGAATGGAGAGTATAGGCAGATAAATTTTGGCTTTTTACCCCTTTTATTCTCTCTTCCTTTAAATGAAGGCCTTGTTAATACATTGGAAATTACTCAGACTAAATGCATGACCGCAGTGAATTTACCTATTGTAATTGAGGCTAGCTTAGCCGTTCCATCCCTCATCTCCATTAGGTGCACTGACATGTGAAAGATTAGCAGTCAGTGCTGAAGGAGACCAATGTGGTATGATGTGTTTTTATCTCACATTTTGTACAGCCAACACTGCAATCAGAACAGTCACATTTGACTAGTTAAGCACCTTCCCTTTGTAGTTTTTTGTTTGTTTTTTTTTCAATACCAATTTCCAGTGTGCAATACCTAGTTTCCAGGGCTTCTCAAGAAAATCAGAGCTGGCCAGTGCTGCAGACAAAGACAAGCAATCAGAGGCACCATGACAAAGAACCATGAAGTCTGCATTTAGTCCCTACGAACAGTGAGACTGCTTGTATATCAGTTTCATCTCACCTATTTTCTCCTATGCTGCCATGTACATAACATAATCTAACCATCGATAGCAGGAAAGTAAAAAGCAGGTGGTTTTCCTGATTTAAATTCCATTGGTAAAATGAGGATTACTTCTTTTATTGCAAGATTTTTCTTGAATATCACGTGAGTACATTAAACACCATAAAATACATAGCAAAACACAGTGTCTTGGTCATAATTTGGAATGTAAGGACAAGGAACTGTTCTATATTACAAGCAAAGAGCACTTTTGCGGTTATGCAATCAAGACAGGGTGCCTCAGATATGTGTAGCTGTCTAAATCTGGTAGTCATGGTTGGTATAAATGTACAAAAGAAACAGCATCCCTGATAATGGAAGAAAATTAACAAACAGAAGAATCTGCCCCATATATTATTTAGGAAACACAAGTAGGCATAAGCAATAAGAAGGTGAAAATGATGAGGAAAGATTGGCAAGGAAGCACCAGACCAGTGTCTAGGTGGAAGATACCATAGAAAAGAAGAAAACATCTCTTACACCCACTTCTTTGTTCTGGCGTAACAGACACTGTTCTACTCTTCCCCTTCCCTGCCATCTTGCTCTTTTTCTCTCAGGGCTGGCAGGAGCAATAGGCAAGGATACAGAGGTAAAATGGAGTGCAAGGAACCCTTTTTCCTGACTTGATGGGCTCAGCTGAAAAAGCAGTATCTGGAAGTACTATGAAACTGATTGTCTTTGGCGCAGTAATTGGATGGAAGACATTCAGATCACCTTTGATTAGATGAACTTTTGAAACTGCTGAGATTTATCAGTGGATGGATCTTATTCTCAGAGGACTCAAGAGAAAGTGTCCCATTAACTTAATGAATCAGGCCGCAAGAGAACTACTGCTCTTGAAGTCAGAATGAGAGATTTCCCATCAGTGGCACAAATTCTGCCAATAAAGGCAACAGGATTTCTCAAGTGAAATGAGATTAGAATATGTCTCCCCTGATTTTCAGTAGTTAAATGATTGACTATCCTGTAATAGGCTAATTATTAGATTTCCCTTCAATTTTTATGTTGCAGGAAGGAATGAAAGCTTTCTTTCTCTACGTAAATTGTGTGGCAGCTGTGGCAGTGTTTCTTTGATGCCATTGCAAAGTCTTGACCTTTGAAAGGTGGCATGGTGCATTCATCTTTCCCAACCTCATCTGCCTTCAGCAAGGTGTCCCCAGCTCTGGAACTTCTGGCAATTTGACAAAGGCATCTTCCCACATGTCAGTTCTTGTTATCCACTCTATCTTCTTCACATATGACACAGATGTCAGCTCTCATTTTTTCATTGCTTGCTTTGTTTGTCCCTTCACAGGTGGGAGATTCTCTTTTTGAACAATTTCCAGGATGGTTCTTATTTTTCTACAATACCTTTCCAGCCTTTCTTGACAACTTAAAAGATCCTTTTTGTCACTGATGGTTTTCGGTTTTTCACAAAGAAAACCAGCTTTCTAGCGTCCTGTTAGCTAGCCATAGTAAGTATATCTATGGCTGCTTAACAAATTATACTCTTCCAGCTACCCTAAATAAGTTGCTGCTAAATGTTTTTGACATAATGCATAAGGGAGTTGTAGTTTAGTAACAACAATGAATACTTTTATAGCTGTTTCATCTCTTATAAAAGCATTTCAAATACTCTTTGTTTCATCACTATAAAACTGTGTTATTGCTAGATATTAACGCCCTAATTTTACAAATTATAAAATTTTACAAATTGTAAAATTAGCACCTACCTCTCACACATTCTAGCTTAAGCTGTTCAACTGCAGGACACTAAGTAAGTAGCGTTATTTGTGATGGGCTACGGTCAAAAAGGCTATTCAAATCATTGATCACCACCTCTCCTCTCATCTGATAGTGAAACAGCAGGAAACAGAGATTATAGAAACATATTCTTGTCAGTCATAAAGGCAAGGAGCATCTGAGTGTGCCCCTGGTGGCTGCTCAGTGGCCTTGAAGATTGGTGGTTCTAGGGGAAAAAAACGAAAGAGTTAACTTACAAGGAATAGCTGCTGCCTGCCAAGTGCTCCTGAAGGTTGAAAGGAAAAAAAAAATATTCCTAGCCCTGTTACTCATATGTTTGGACATCTGCAGTAGAGAGTTCAGTAAGAGCTGAGATAATGTGCAGATACTGTTCAAATTGCATGTGATGGCTGCACATGCTTAACTAATTACCTGAGGTGATGAAAATAAGAGAAACATAGTCATATGAATAACTGTTAAGCCTCGCTTCTCTTTTGATATGTGACTTTTTGAACTACGTTGCATTTTGAAATATAGCTTTCATTAATTTGATCTCAAAATGATGTCATAAATGAGAAGCATATAAAAAAGGCCGAGGTGCTTGCTGAGGTGTCTTCCTGTATAAGACTAAATTACTTTGGAACACATAGTAATAAAATTATCTTTTTTAGACAGTTTTGGATTTTTGCTACAAATTTAGTAATTTTTTGTTTGTCTGTTTGCTTCTGGGCCAAATGACAAGCTGCAAGCACAAAGCAGTGTTATGTATGTCTAACCCTTCAAACTTCTCCTATTAATGCATGGATTTTCCAGACAATGGCTTCTGTCAAATCAAATCTGTGATCTTGTTTTTATGTAACACTTATAGGGACAGTATGTGTTCTTAAAGTAAGAAAGGTTTTTCTATAACATGACAAACAAGCGATAGCTGAAACTTTAGCAATAATTTATATCACAATATTTTTACTGTTTTCTTACACAAAATGGGGTTGCCAAACAGCAAAATTGTGATGCTAAATTAGTACATGATTCAAATGAAAAATTTGGAAGAATGTGCAACCTAAACTTAGAAGAAAGTTAACTGACATTATCACATAAGAGGTATTAGAAGCTCTTCTCCATATCAAACAGTTTCCAGTAACAAAATAAAGGTTGCAATATTTTATTATTGTAAGTAGAATGCATGCTTTCAAAAATTGCCTATAGGCACATGCTTTTATTCTAAACAGTAAACACTTTAAACTGTGTGTCTCAATAATAAAAGCATGAAGAACCATTCATTTACATTTTATAAGCTTTTCCTTGATATTTATGTTGTTACTAACGTCTACCTTATAGATGTGATATAGACATTTATTAACTGATGTTTTATCAAGCTTTCAAGGTTCTAAAATGCAAAGCATTTATGTATGTATGTGTCTGCATATATATATTACATATATGCACGTATATAGATATATGCAAACCATTCTAGGAACATATTATTCTGGTTGTTCTAAATCTTTCTCCACTCTTTGCTCTCTGCATAAAAATCTTATTTTAAAAATCATTGATACTGAAAGTGTGAAATACGGTCAGCTATTTGAATATCTGTAAATCAGTCATCTGTGATACACACTGTACCAAGGAAAAGGGAATCAAGTTTTCCAGTAAATGCTACCGTGACACTCAATTTTAAATATAATGTATTGCTAAGGATGTCTTGTAACAAGTTTAATGACTCTGAAAGAGCAGATAAGTTATTTCTCTCTTTACTAATTGTACTGTGTGTTGTGATTTAGCATAGCTTGAGTTTCGATTTTTTACTTCTGTGGTAATTACATTCATCTCAAGGAACTTCATTCTGTTCTTTTGGAGATGTTAATTGCTTTACACCCTACTGTAATCACCAAACCAAAAAAAAAAAGCTATGTAAATTGATATATTCTAAACAACCAGAGCACTTGAGGGGACAAAAGACTGCGTTCTCTCAACTAGTGTTGTAACTTTGACAGCAGTTTGTCTGGAAATAGGTTTTAAGGAAAAGCACAGCAGAAACATTTAGGAGCGTGTGTGCTTCTAAACAGGTTTTTTTTGCTGTTTTGGTCTCTCTCCCTTTTTCTTGATTATCTTTGTCCTTTGCAAAATCTCAGGATTTTGTTAAGGACAGCCAAGTACATATTTTGTGATTATTAAATATACCGCCCTAATAGCCCCCGCACTCTGCAGGTTAGACCAGTTTAATACTAAGGCACTCCTCCATACTGACCCACTCCACTCACTGCAGAGGGTAGCTTTTCAGATGATGTGGCAGTAGGTAGAAGACAGATGGTAGCAGTGGGGAAATAATGCCAGGCATAACCATAAAAGTATAAGTGTAGACTTGGAGTGGAGTCTAATACACACATAATCCCCCCAGGCACACACACACATCCCAATTCAGACTTCACGAAGCAGGAGGGGAGTAGGACACTGTAATGCATCATTATACATACCTTCATGTCAAAAAGAGTCTCTCAAAACACAAGAAAGACACCATGATGGCACCTGTCCTAGTACAGTGGATGTGTGCAGCAATTGAAAAACAGACTATCTGCATGAGATTTATTTAGTGAAATACAGTCTCTTTCTGTACATCAGAAAGACCACACTTTCTGTACATGATGAAAGACCACCCATAAACAAGATAAAAGGAGGTTGAATACTATAATGACTTTCTATGAATAGATCTCTCTGCATATCTACACATAGCAATTACATTTCATTTCCGGGTGTTCCTAGACTGCCAGTAATGAATTTATTTTGACTATAGGCATAGCTAGTGCACAACACCAGGCACTTCTGTATGTAGATATGTCTTTATTCAGCTCAAATTAGAACACATATTTATTGATTTGGAGAGGCAGAGGAGGAGAGGGTTAAAGAAACCTTTATATGCACTCAGAAGGAAAGAAGCACAAAGTCAATTAGAGGAAAGGCGAAAAAATTATGTCACATAATGTCAAATACAACGAGCAAAAAATTGTTTCCCTTGGTTTTGCTTTCAATCAATCTGAATTTGTTATCTCCATACAGTTCTTTCTCACCTACACCTCAACTATTTCTTCCCCTACAAAGCAAAGAGAGAGCAGGATACACAAAAGAAAAGCAGTTTATGTCATTGGAATTTTTCTTAAATTTGATAAAGAATTGAAAGGGCAATGTTACTAAAGTTCTGTGGAGTCTTGCTTGACATAGGTTGGATTGGCTAAAGAACTGATTAATTATTTATTTAAAGTGTCCTTTACAGTTTCATGATCTGAAATAGTACATGATAGATCACAATCAGATATACAATAAATAAAATCTACCAATGGGGTTACATAAAGAAATGTCCTTTCTCTGATTTGCAATACATTTAAAGTTACTCCAGGGAAACCTTGCAAAGGTGAGTGTTTGGGAAGGAAAGCTAGAAGGTATTTGTGCCTGGCAAAATAAGTCATCCAGAAAAGTGTGGATATTGGTGAAATATTGGCATAGAGAAATCATGACTGAAACAACTGCACAATCAAGACAAATGAACTTTAGTCAGTCTAATTTCATGAAGGGCTGATTCCAGAAGACTGGCAAGGAGGACATACAATAATAACACTGCCAACAGTGCTGGAAGTGGGGTCCTAAAATAATTAAAATGTCCTAAAAATGATGCAGCTTAAAAAGTAATTTTTAGGTACTTTTATCAACTTTATAGGTTACAAGCCTGTAGGAAATTCATGTTTTCAGGAGGTTCTTTGCATCTGAAAAGAAATTTTTAAGAAAAGCTATTCCATGGAAGCTCAGAGGCTAAATCTATGTGTCTGTAGAAGTTTGCTCAAGAAGACTACTAAATACCAGGGTAAAATAAGCACTTTGCAAGACTCTGTACTCATATATATTTATAAAACATGCATGATAATCAAATACGTTAAATTTTATCTTTTATGTGTAAAAAAAAATAAATTCAAAGAGCTTTTCAGAAATCTGTAGGTTTTTGACAAAGAATTTTCTAGTTTCCCCAGTTTTGGCAGGAAATAAATCTTCAAAAGAAAAGTACATAGTTCCTGCGCTGTGGTCTTTGTATGTAATACATATAAAAGAAGCAGAAAGGCAACCTTTGAACTGTACAGTTTTAAAGCCCTTAATAGAAATAAATAAAGAGAGATGGAAAGAAAGCTGGACAAATGCAATACTTAAACACGCTCCTTAAGAATTCCTGTGTGCTCCTGCATTCTTTTTCATCACCATAAGCTCTCTGCTAGGTGTGAAACCATAAGCATATGAAAGCTTGTCATGCAGGTGTATTTCGTATACCTGCCACACTGTGAACTCACCATGTCTCTGGCCCTGAGGAGAAGTACTCTTTCCTTGCAGCAAGATTATGTTTTTAAAAGCTGACTTTTAAACCTCTTACTGAATTTTTTAATGGATTTAATTCATCATGTCACCAGCTGCTGTGCAGCTAATAGAGCCATAAAACACTGTATTAAAGGATTACCCATGCAAAATTTCCTCTTGTGCTAATGTGAATTTTAATACTTTTAACATTTAGTTGAGATGGGAATGTCCAAGAACAGCTTGTTCAATAGGTTGTTCTATAAAATTAAGTTCCTCAGCTCATCAGAAATGCCAGGACTCCATTAAGTTAAAATTTTACAGAGAGGCTAAGATGATTCACTGTATATAGCATTTCCAGGGAGGAAGGCAACATCTGCTTCTCCATTAATGCCATAAAACAAGGAAGTAAAACACACATGAGCATCATAACTGCAGGGAAACTTGGCTGAACAGCTGAAAGTCCTTGCTCCAAATTAGTTGGAGGTCAGTTTATGCCAGTATGTATGTGGGTTGTAAGAACAGAGGGAATATGAAATTCCACTCGCTAAAGCAGGGTGAAAACTGTAGATTTTGTGTCTAGTCTCACATTAATGTAAAGTCAGGAGGAATTTTATGGAAGTAAATTATTTAACTTGGATAGGAGGTGTGTGGAAGAGAAGGCATAGCCATGCTTTCAAAACAGGGAGAGAGACCTTTAGTTTTATTCTTGTCTATAAACAGTAATTAACCAGGTAATGTTTATGTACCTGAAATCACGAAATGACTGCAAATAAGAAACAAAAGGTTGCAGTTTGAATTTCTTTCATTTGATAGAAACAAAGTGGTCTTCTGGAGGATGTCTCTCTGAAGTAGCTATAAGATTAGGAGCAGGATGCCTTTTCTGACTTTCTGCAGAAGAGGGTAGTTTAATGGGTTGCTAGTAGGCATTAGAAAGGTCCTTACCAAGTCTCTTCCCTGCTATCTTACCCATAAGGATCGCTCAAGGAAACCACCATCATTAACTACATTCAATACTAGATTACTGCTGGAATGAAGCATTTGGACCTTGTTCAAAATGCTTTTTCCTGCCATATGCAACATAAGCTTAAAAGAAGGGCAAAGAGAAGGCAAGAAATGGCACTCCCAATCCATCAATGCCTGCACTGAGCATCACTCTTGATAATGCAGCATTTTGGCAGAGAGCAGTCAAAAATAAGGAAAATTAAGTTTTCTTGTGACCGTAATAGCACTTGGACAAAAAGAATGATCAGCAATGCAGACAAAGCATTTTAATATTTTCAAATACTCACATAAATTTATTTTCTCCTTATGGCGGGTTGTTTGAGCACTGATCATCCCAGCACCAGCTAATTCATGATACACTTTTCTTTATTGGCAGTGCCTGATGGTGCAGAGGGTGCTGCCAAATTAGAAAACAACAGTTCCTAGGGCATCCAGAATACTTCTTTAATCCCAGCCTGTGCATGTGGGAAAAGAGAAGGTACCTGCTGACACTAGCCCAGACATGTGGCTGGAGTGTGGCTGCTTTCATTACCCATCGACCCCAAAGTGACCAGAGCTAC
Organism: Serilophus lunatus; assembly: GCA_013399895.1. Classification (NCBI taxonomy): domain Eukaryota; kingdom Metazoa; phylum Chordata; class Aves; order Passeriformes; family Eurylaimidae; genus Serilophus; species Serilophus lunatus. Next base: position 44,800 of record VXBA01002777.1, read on the forward strand.
TGCCAGCAGCCTTCTCCATAGAAGCCGGTGTATATTTGATAGTTTCCTGAAGGGAAGGGATGTTCAAAGCCAGGAGCCTGGTCAACAGGGCAGATGAGGACAATAGGAATAGCCAGTGGATTTTAGGTTACATCTCTAAATGCTTTAAAAATATAGTAATGAGCAGTTGACTGCCTTTTAAAATAACAATGCTTCACAACGAGGGAGACTTTCCATATAGCAGACATTTCATATTGTTAAATTATTTGACAAAATTTTGTAATACTGATAGTAGTAGTAATAGTAGTAATAGTAATAGTAGTAAAAATTTCTGATGCTCACTTTTGAATAAGAAAAGGACAGTAATTTAAAATCCAAAATAAGATTAGTAAAGAAGTTTTAATAGGAATATACTTGAGCTGCTGTTCCTTGCCCCAACTGAATTTTCTTCACAACTCCATATTTTGTTCTCCATGTGTATTACTGTTCTGAGAGCCTGTCATTTCTTATCAGAATGAGAAAGGCTAAAGAGATAATATTTCAATAACATACTGGCCTGATCATAAAATAACTCAATGGAAATGTGTAACTGCCTCAGGCAGCACAGCAGGATAGTCAGCAGTCAGATGATTTCTATTCTGGGTTTCTTTTTTTATGGTTACATTTTCTGTTATATCAGACATACCCTCAAGTCTTAGTTATGCTTTTATTCAAAAGGAGAACCATAGTATAAAGACCTACAAAACTTATTATGATATATTACTGTAAAGAAATAAAAGTTGGTGTCACAGTAGCATATTGATAAGGACAGGCCTGCCACATTAATTGACCTTTTTTCCTCTCAACCACCAGGGCTGAGGCCTAAGCATCCCAGTTGCTTAGCAACAAGGTCACTGCTTTCAGGCCTTCAATGCACCACAAAGACCCCCAAAACCAGTTAAGAAAAAATCAGATGTGATCTTATGAAGGCAGCAGATATTTGGCAGAAGAAAGTAATTTTTTTCTATCTTTTTTTACCCTGTGCTGTTGATCATAATGTATAGAGGGCAAAAGGGAAACTAGGGTCTGAAGTTTAACTGAGAAAAACAAACAGCAAAATAGTACTGAAACACATGTTCCTGTTTGGTCCAAGTCCTGACAAAATGCTTTCGATTTGTAGAACATCCAAAGATGTTTACAAATAATTCACGTGGTTCTTTTATATGCATAAAACATATGCATACATACCAAATATTAGGTGACCTTGGAAAATATACATATATTTTTAGGACAGCAGGGTGCAGCAGAAAAGTAAAGAGGGATTCCTATTGTCTAGATTCTTTTTTAACATTCTATCATAAACATTAGTGCTCACTGCTATGTTTAATGACAGGGCTCGAGGCAACACAACATCTCCTAAAGGTCAGCTCAGAGAGAAGTTTGTTTCTTCCCTCCTCAGCATGAAATACAGGAAAAAGTCAACACTTCTTTTAAACTTTAATAAAGGCCATGGAACAAGAGTGCTTCACTGCCAGAAAGCAAAATCTTTGTACATGAGAGTAGCCAAATCTGCAGCTTTCTCTTGGAGTCAAGAAATCTGTTTTATTCCAAAGTAACCATCATCAAAAATGACAAACAGCTCCATGAATTCCACTGTGTCTTAACACTAATCTTTCCTGGCTTAAATTTGAGTTGAGTGGCTTCTGCTTTATCAGCGCTAATGTAAATAACTGCATAGATTTTAGGCGAACAGAGTATTTAATGTAAAATAAAAGCCAGTACTTTCCTCTTACAAAAGTCTGTTACGGTTCTATTTAATGCTAAATATGGGGCACACTTTTTGAATTTTCTTCATTGGTTATTTTACTTGAAATAGTTGTTTAGACCTTCCTTAGAGAGTTTTAATCTACATGGAAACAGAAGTATTTGTATTAAAGCTTTTCACAGAATCATAGAATCATTGAGGTTGGAAGGGGCCTCTGGAAATTAGCTAGTCCAATCTCCTTGCATAATATTCCCTTGCATCTTCTCTTCCTGAGGTTGAACAGTCCCAACTCTCCCAGACTCTCCTATGAGTCCTGTGCTGGACTTGCTCTAATGTTTCTTGTAGCGAGAAGCTCCAAATTGCACCTCATGCTACAAATGTGTGCAGTCAGGACGACGCAGAGGGAAAATATCTAATCCACCCACTGTTTATCCAGTTAACTTATACTTCAGCAATTTGCCTGTGAACACATTGTGGGAGAAAGTGTCAAAAGCCTTACTAAAGCCAATATAAACAACAGCCACTGCTCTCCCCTCATCCACCAAGCTGGCCCTCCCATCACAAAAAGCAATCAGGTTGGTGAAGTATGACTTCCACCTTGTAAATGCGTTCTTCACTCCCTCTATGCATTCAGAAAAGGTTTGCAAGAAAATTCACTACTTGATGTTCTCAGGTACTGAGATGAAGCTGACCTCAGTGCACCTTGTGGGTACATCCTGTCAGTTCCATGGACTTATATATGTACATTTGTTTAAATAACCCCTAACCTAAGGGTAGACCTTCCTTGTTCTAGAACTTTAATACTGATCTAAGTAAGCTGGGATTCCTTAAGGTCAGTCTTTTCCATAAAGACTAAGGTGAAAAAAGCATCTAGTACCTTGGCCTATTTGCTGTTCTTTGATACCAGCTCAGCTATCCCATTCATCAGAAGTCTTGTACAGTCTCTATAGTCTTTCTTTTGTTGGTGATATAGAAGGTCTTTTTGTTGCCTTTCACATCTCTTGTTTCTTCTTTCCTGGTCTTTGCATCTATTGCTGCTGGGTCACCTGCTCCTGCTTCTACCAGCTATACACTTCCTTTTTACATTTGAATTTTGTCAGGAGCTCCTTGTTCATTTGTTCAGGCCTCTTGCAACCTTTGCTTCTTTTCCTGTTCATTGAGGTCATTCTTGAGCTTGCAGAATGTGATCCCTCAAAGGTAACCAGAGTTCTTGGACCTCTTTTCTCTCCATGGCCATTTCACATACAATTTTTTCAACCAGATCCCTGAAGAGGCCAACCTGCTCTCTTGAAAGCTAGGGTTGTAATTCTGCTTTTAGCCTTTTCTTGTGCTTGCCTTTTTGACTCGTTGCTTGACTTTTCCCAACTGATGGCATTTCAACAGTAGGGAAAAGGGACAATGATTTACGATTATAAAATGGCAGAAAAATTGCTGTGATTGCAAATTGTCCAGAACATAGAAGTATTTTAAGAACATATTCTAGACAATAATGACTCAGTGTTATGGGTTTGGGGTAGGGTTTTTTGGGGGGAAGAGGGGAAGAGAAGGTGTTTGGATTGTTTTATTCTTCGCTTGTTCATAAAACCGGGTTTTTTTGGAAACCTGAAAGAAAAGACCAAGATCACAATGTCCGCGGAGAAGCAGGGCTCTCCCCTGTTCCCCCACCACCCAGTTTCACACAGAGGGATGGCAGTGGAGGTCTCATGGGAACAGAGCCACCGCTCCCAGCGCGGCGGTGGTCTCCCCCGGGGATTCTCCCTGTCCTCCCGCCACCTGGGTCACGCGGTGGGGACGCAGCGGAGAGAAGGGAATGGAATCAGCACTCCTGCTGCACCTGCGGTTGAGTGGCCATTCGGCGCGGCGGGCACAGAGTTTTTCCCCCCCCCTTCAGTTACTGCTGGAGGTGGCGGTGCTCCCTTCTCCTAGTGCGGGCCCCTCTTACCGACAGTCATGCAGGGAGAGCTCCAGAGCGATGGCGGTGGCTCAGCAGTGTCCCGCGGTGGCTCCCAGCTCACAGCGGTGGGCAGAAGAGAGCAGCGGCAGGCAGCACAGAACGGTGCAGTGCCTGTCTGCTGGCTGCAGAGCTGAGCACATGGAGCAGCTCCCGTGGTTTCTCCATTTTTTTTCTCAGCGGTGCCGACGGTGGTAGCAGGCAGTGGCAAAGCTCAGTGGCTGCACCCATGGTGCTGACACCCGCCCTGCACCACAGCGAGCTGGGCTGGGCTTGGCGGTTGCTTGGGCACAGAGCCTGGGTCCTGCACAGCACAGCCGTGGGGACTGGCATGAGGTGGTGGCTTCTTCTGGTGGGCAGCTGGCAAGAGCCCCGCCGAAATTGCCCGTGGCCGCACAGCCCCCTCCCCGCGCTGTCGGGCAGCGTGTGGTGGCGATTGCCCCCACAGGCAGCCCCCACTGCCCGCGGCCGGTCCCTGTGGGCGGTGAGTGCACTGCGGGTGGCACTGGTGGCCCTCACAGCCAGCGGCGATGACAGCCACCAGCCTCCAGGCCCCGAGCACATGGCATTTCAGGGGGAACCACCATTTTGCCTGGAGTGAAGATCCCGAAAGAAAGGTAGAGTCCAATGCCGCCAGCCAATCGGGGCACAACCTGGCCGGGAAGAAGATGCAGAATTTGCGCAGGACTTCCAGGGCATAAAAGCCGCGGACACGGAAGTCTGCTCTTTTGTTTTGGCTCCCTCCTGAGCTAAGAGCAGCACGGCTCCCCTCCTCCTGGTTCCTGGACTGCACAACGTCCTTCCACTTGCCTCCATCAGCACAGGCAGCAGTGCAGCGCCATCGGAGCCAAGCCAGCCAAACTGCAAGTGATAGCTTCCCCCGTGGGTGTCCCTGGGTGGGAGGGTGTTTTTCACCACTGTTGTCTTGCAGGAGGCTCCGAGAGCCAGGATATTACCATCATAGAGGCGGCTTCCCTTCCTTCCTCTCAGCTGGCCAGCTGGCTTTGAGGAGCAGTTTGGGTTTTTGTTTTTTGTGCAACATTGTTGGGTGTTATAGTGTGTATTTTGTCTCAGGATCCCATAAGGTTTTGGTAGAGCCCTAGACAATAAATCTGCTAGTTGCTGTTGAATCAGTTCAGTCTTTCATCATTGCTGTGTGCCCCCTAGTGGTATAGTGGTTCAAACCACCACACTCACTCAGCTCTTGCCATATATCTATATATAATATAGATATAACATATATATATATATATATATATATATATTCAGTTATGTTTCTAACAAAATGACCAAAAAATCTACACTCTATTGTTTTCTGGAGCAACAGATAAAATTGGCACCTTTGTACTGCTTTCTAAGTACCCAAAAGGTTTATTTGAATGACCTATTTTGATGCTCACACTTGCATACTAACTTCCAAAATAGTTATCTCTAGACTTAAGATATTTGAGAGAACTGTCAGTCTTGTGAGGACCGTACAAGGCACAGTGATCAAGTGTTAGTCTATGCCCATGACATGAAGGTGGAATATTTTGTCTACACAATACATTAATACATTAACTTCAGCAGGATGTTTGCCATGAACAAAATATCAGCCTTAGTACAATAGCTTTTGGCTAATTGAGGTTAGCCTTCTGATATCTTCATGAACATCAAAATGTTAATCATTTGTAACAGGTAAATCATCATGCCATGCTCTCTTGCTACACCAAGATAGGATATTAAATATCTATTAGTCTTAAAAGTTACTTGTTTCATGCATTCATTGTCCCACTCTACTCTGCACTGGTAAACATGAACATGCACAGGAACATCATGTGCAGTTTTGGTCATTGTACTATGAGAAAGACATTAAGCTATTAAAGAGGGTCCAAAGGAGAGTATTGAAGATGGTGAAGGGCCTTGAGGGGAAGCCATATGAGGAGCAGCTGAGGTCTCTTGGTGTGTTCAGCCTGGAGAAGAGGAGACTGAGAGAAGACTTCATTGCAGTTACAACTTTGTCATAAGGGGAAGAAGAGAGGCAGACACCAATCTCATCTGTGGGGTAGCAACTGACCGGACATGAAGATGTGTCAGGGGAAGTTTAGGTTGAATATTAGAATGAGGTTCTTCACCCAGAGGGTGGTTGAGTACTGGAGCAGGCTCCCCAGGAAGTTGTCACAGCACCAAGCCTGACAGAGTTCAAAAAGCATTTGGATGATACCCTCAGGCACATAGTGTGACTCTTTGGGATAGTCCTGTGCAGGGCTAAGGGTTGGACTCAATGGCCCTTGTGAGTCCCTTCCAAGTCATCACATTCTATAATTCTGTGAAAACTGGCCTACATGTAAATGTTCTGTGAAAGTGTAACTCTCAGTGCTAACAATCTGAAAATATGGAACATGTTGAAGCTGCAGGCAGCTTCGATGCTGGGAAATTACAGCTTCCCCACGAGGCTGAGGAAAAAAGGCAAACAAAGGCAGATGCTGGAGAGAAACTACCTCACACAAAAGACTCAAGCATGAGAATATTCAAACGCAAGGACACAGACCTGTCCAATCAGAGAGCAACACCTCTGTCTAGGTAGCACCAACGGGTGGACATGCTGTATTTGAATTGTCCAATCAAAAGCTTTGGCAAGAATGTTTAAGAAGAGTATAAAGGATAAGAACACGAATAAACATGGACATTCTGCCTTCAGACACACTCACGCACAGACGTGATCGTGTTCCTCTTCTATAATTGCCATAACTATAAGGAACAGATTGTTGGCTGAAACCAACATCGAAGTGTCACAGGTAAGTGAGTAGAAGCAGTAGCATAAGTGTAGTTATTCAACATATATAGTCTTCCTGCTGTTTCTTTCACCTAGGTGTCCTGTGTAAAGCTGCTCAGCAGAGCCATTCCTTTACTAGTGCGAGTTGATCGGTTATACACCACTCAGCAAAACATTACTTCTAATATAAAGCCCAAGTATGTTTCTGGACAGAGAAAAACCAGTGGAAACTTACAGCACAGATATGTCAAAACATAGGTGATTATATCTTTAACTTGTGACTAATGGCACCATGAACTGTAGCTATACCAAGCTCAGATTTCAGTTCAAACAGCTTTCACAGTGGTATGGTCCCTTTTTATTCTCAATGGTTCTCTCCTATAAGGTTCTGCAGGTGTTAGTTTACCACGATGATGAAAGTCTTTAAAGTCAGGGAGTATAACAGGTGAGCATCCTTCACATTTCCTACTGAGTTAAACCAATTTTGTGCTGATTGATATTTACAAAAGTAGTTTTCAGGTGAACTGTCAGAGAAGCAGAATATTTTAATCCTTTCTTATCCTGAATAAGGAGGACAAAATATTTTCCCAGTCTGGGTATTTATACATGGCAGCAGAGTATTCTTACTTATGACATGGTAGATATTAACATGATTTTCTAAATAAGGAAAGCTGCATCTTGTTTTCCCCCCCTTCAGAAGGGGGAATTCCATCATGCCTACTGCATGCCATGTCTCGCAAAAAGTCTCACAGAAAACCTTTTGTTAAGGGTTTGAAACGTGTTTTTTCTGGGGAAGGGGGGAAATGTTAGGATTGTTTGCTTACTAGATAAAACCAGGGTTTTTTTAGACATGAAGGAAAGCTGAAGTCTTGGAATCTGTGGAGCTTCTCCCCCCTGTCCTTCACATCTGGGCAGGGAGGGACTGGGAGATGCAACGGGGTGGCATGAGGCCAGGACCGGGTCCAGGACCACTCCAGCTGCTCTCCCAGGCTCGTGCAGATGGGTGTCTTCCCTGCAGCTGTGGCAGCTTAGACTGAGACTGGTGGTACTCCCCTAGGAGCGGTGGGCACGGAGCTGTTCCCTTTCTCCACATACCTAAGTCCCAGCATTTGCGGGGTTTCTCCCGCTCATCCTCTTGGTGGGACTACTCCTGCTGCCCAGTCTGCATGGCAAGGCGGCGGTGGGGCACCGCAGGGACGGAGCCACCTCATTCCCCACAGCAAAGCAGGGCAAGGCACCCCCGTCCTCATGCCACCCAGCAGTGCCAGCGGCAGCAGGCAGCGATGAAGCTCGGTGGCTGAGTCCACGGTGCCGAAGTCCACCCCGCAGTGCAGCAAGCTGAGCTGGGCTTGGTGGTCGCTCAGGCATAGAGCCTGGGTCCCGCACGGCATGGCGGTGCGGAGCAGCGAGAGGTGGCGTTTTCTTCCGGCGGGCAGCTGGCAAGGAGCCTGAGCGCATGGCAGGTTTGGTGGGTTGCCATCTTGCCTATGGTGAAATCTCAGGCAGAGGGGCGGCGCCTAAAGCCACCGACCAACAGGAAGACAGCCTGGCCGGGAAGAGGACTCCGAGTTCATGCGATATCAGGAGCCGATAAAAGCCAGAACCCCGGAAGTCCTGTCCCTTTTTTGGCTGGCTCACGTGCTCCAAATAACATTGAGTGCAGTTCCTCCTGGTTCCTCCTGGCTCCCCTTACCACATAGCACCATCGGAGCTCCAGCAGTGGTATCAGGGACCACCCAGCTGTAACAGTGCAGTATCTTTTCCCCTTGGGCTCCTGGGGGGAGGGTGCTTCTCACTGGTTTTATGTTTCAGAGGCTCCAAGACCAGGAGATTACCATCATCAAAGCGGCCTTTCCCCCTGTTTCTCAGCCCACCAGCTGGCTTTGAGGAGCAGTTGGGTTTTTTTTCTTCTATTACGTGATATTGTCAGATTTTATATTGTGTGTGTATTTTGTTTAGTGTCTGGGGATTCTATAAGGTCTTTAGAGCTGTAGAAAAATAAACCTGTTGCTTGCTGTTGAATCTATTCAGTCTTTTGTCACTGTTGCAACCCCTAGTGGTTCAAACCACCACACTTTTAAAAGAATTTGTTTCTCTTGAGTCAGTCCTTGAGTCTGATCATTACCTCAGGGGTTCTTCCAGGAATATGCAGCACCACTGATGGATTTCAATTAACTGGAAGAACTAAATTTAAGAATTAATTCTAAGTATTTATCCAAACCAATATCTTTTCATCCTTTTTATGGGTTCTGTTTATTAGAACTATTGTAGAAATGGCTTTAATGGGCATATCCAGTGTAGTGCAGACCATAAGGAGATTCTACAAACATGTTTGTAAAGTTGTAGCAATAACATATCTGCCATCAGACTACATTAGTATTTCAAAAATAATATTCAATTAAACAACTGAAAAATTATTGAATGTACAAGCTAAGAATCACTATTAACTAATGGTAAAGCCATTAACCATAGCATTTGATCATACAGGTTTTGTCATTGCACTTACTATTATTCCACACAGAATTAACAAGGTTGGAAAAGACCATAGAGATCATCAAGTCCAACCTTTCACCTAATTTAACAACCTAACCAGCACCAACCCATCATCTAAACCATCTAACCACATAACTAAGTTCATCATCTAACCTTTCTTTAAACATATCCAGGGATGGTGACTCCACCACCTCTCTGGGAAGCCCATTCCAATGGGAAATCACTCTCAATCATTCTTCTATGATTTCCTGTTTTGAGAAAAAGCATGGTGAGAAGACAAAGGAAAATTGCTTACAAATTTCAGAATTCTTTGACTCCTGCATATGCAAGTCCTTATGCAGATCCAGTATTTGATCAGGCACAGCCTGAAATATGGCCATTCCAACCAAGGCCACTGAAGACAAACTGTGAAATTTAAAAAAATACCTACTACAGATAGGAGCATTTTAGAGGAACTTGAGCATTTAATGATAAGTTATAAATAGCAGTTCATCTTTTTTCCAAGAGCTAAAAAAGAAAGTGAAAGAAAGAAAATACTGCACAAACTCTGTTGTACAAAACCTAATTTTCTCAAATATCACTCATCAGTTAAATAAAAGCTATTTGTTATAGAACAAAAAAATCTAGTGTTTTTCCATATCAGGCCAAATCTTGACATTTTAAATTCAGACTTTTTAGCAATGCACTTGTTTAGCCCAACAAAATCATTACTTTTTGAGTAACATAGACAAAAAAAAAAACAAAGTATAGCGGTACAAAATCTAAGTAATTCACACCTCTATGAAAAACTCATTAGTTTTCAAGCCTGTCAGGAAGACATTTTGTGAATGAATCTAGATTTTCTATATAATTTGGAAAACTAATGAGCTGAAATTGGAGAGCTTCTAGCCATTCTCTCTCAATTTCTGGAATGCAAGGAATAATTGGTATTTACTGGAATGTTCTTAGAGCTGCAGAACTGGGAAATAATTTCTTGAAGAGATAACCAATGACAGTCAGTGGTCAGTAAGACTTTAAAGGAGGAACAGTTGAACTCAGTTATGCTATTATAGTCACAAGCCAACAATAAGTATTTTTAACACACATGTGGTCTTAGTTTCATTTGAAACAAGGCTTAGAAAAATCAACAAGTGCCCAAAAATGGCAAAAAGAGATCTGAAACAAAAGTAAATTTTCTGATGAAAACCACAGTGAGTAAAGAAATTATAGCAGCTGCACAGGAACGTTGGTTCATTTTATATAGCAGCGGATAACACTTTCCTTGTATTAATTTGAGGTCAAAACTGCTTAAGAGAAATGTTTTCTGCCTAGTCCCTTTGAGCTGCTTTTTCTCTGTTAATCTTGCAAAAGGATGCAGTGGAAAGTTGCTGTGGTCATTCTTATTGCACACAGAAAAAGCTGATTGAACTTTTTACCTTTCAGTTATGTTTTTGATCTGTAGCCCACATGATCTCATTAAGATCATATTATTTAGCTTAAACTTCAGATACTTGACCATTTCTCACAGTAGCCTCAGGCATAGTGTAGTGTAATATTGTTCATGCCGACTTCCTGGCATGGCAACATGTCACAAACTATCTGCTGGGATATGACAGAAGAGGTAGGTTGGGGGATGGAAGATGGAGTAAAGAGGCTCAGAGACTTAAGAGAGACAGCAAGAAGAGGTCAGTGCCCATCAGATGGTATGATACTGAATCCCAATTACTCAGGAATGCTCAGTGTGGGCTGCATGATGCAGACTGCAATAAATCTTATGGCAGGCAGGCATTAGGAACACCTGGTTTCTTATGAGAATGCTTTACTTAGGTCCATCTAAATCAATCCTCTTTCTTCCTCTTGCCTGCACTGATCTCTATCTAGTGGGGGGAGGAAGGAAAAAAACAATAGGCAGGTGATCTTATTATGGGTCTTGTCAGCATCACTAATGCAAAACAGGTAACAGGCAGAAGAGACAAAAAGGAGAGGGTTTAGGCAGTGCAATAGCTCCCGTCATCTACCTTGTGATGTGAGAGGAGCTTCTTTAACAACTGCCTTCAAATTGGCACATGTCACAACACTGGATTTTGTCCAGCCCGCACTCAGATGTCATGAGTCCATCCATTAAAAGCTTTTGACATTGCTGACCTCCTGGGTAGCTTAGGTCCATTGTTCTTACTTGGAGAAGAAGCAGGGAGGTAAACATAATTCAGCCACTGTCGCCTTTACTGATCTAAATCAAAATAGTGATTTTAGGGAACCGAGTCTGGCCACACTCACCACGGTTCTAACCCTGCTTTTAAAAGACAAAAGGATTAGTTCCAAATTATTTTTTAATAAGCATTATAATTGACTGTTTATAGATTTGTATATATTAATTTTGCTGTCTGGGAAGGTGTAAGCTCTGATTTAAACATTTTGTCTGGACTGGAGTATCAGCAGGATCTTTCTCCTCCAACCTGCTCTCTTAAAAGTTGCTTAATCTCTCAGAGATCTCTACAGGTCCATGAAATTCTGCTGATACTGGTCAATAGACTCAAAATTTACAAAAGAGGGAAAGATATACACATTTGGACTTGAAGAAATAGAAAATTATTCTATGAACTTGTTCCTTGCCAAATAGCCTGAAAATCAGTCACTGGCAGTTGGGGTTGTGGTTCAGTCTTTTGCACCTATTTTTAATTTCTGTTTTCTTTTATCCCTCTTTTTTTTTTTTTTTTTTTCTTTCTTTCCCAAATATTTTTTTCCTTTCTGTCAAGATAGGGTCTTCCCTTTTGAAGAACTCCCATGAGCACCCGTGAGATAATTTCTCATGTAACAGGGGAACATATGATCTCGTTACAAATGGAGGATGTATTCAGGGCCTCACAGTGGCCGAAAGGTATGTGGCTGTCCCATATACAGGATGTCAGGATCAATTGCAGACATCCACTTCCAACCCTGACAAACACAGCCACAAATTTCCATCATCAGTGGCAGTTTGGAACTTGCTGGCTTCTGCATTGCACCTTATGACTAGCTGCAGTATTCCTGAGAGCTCCAGCAGAGAAGCAACTTCATGTGCCAGGCTGAGACAGCATAGCTACCCCCACCATTGGCTGTGTATGACAAAAGCACTGGAGAGTCCGCCATGTAGGATCCCCTCAGTAATGGCTCTCACTGGGTTACCTCACCGATAATATTCTCCCCCTGAAATATATAGCAGCACCACTTACTCAGTGCACTCAAAGCTACAGGAACCACTGAAAAACTTCACAGTAAATTAAGTACAATTAGCAGAGCAAACATTACTAGTTGCTAGCCTCACAGTCTTGTAATTATTCTGGCAGCACTTATTATTTGGGCCATTTCTCAAATCAGTGGTCTTTGTAAATGAATATCATCATAATTAAGTCCTTTTCAAATAGAGTATCCCAGGGTATGGTGGAGAATTGGTGAAGAAGAGGTTAGATCTTCTAATTCAAATAAACATTGCAGTCTCCCTCATTGGATTCTGTCAGGTGAATGCCAGAAGGACAGCCACAAAAAGAACTTGTAGCCTGGTTCTTCCTGGATAAAGCAATGTTTAGATGCTGAATTTTTGAGTTGTATCCAGATGGCAATGTGATACAGACTGCGGGAGAAAATCTGGCTAGTGATGTAAATAGTCATGTGTCAGACTGGCCCTGCCCAGCAATAGGTCTCTCATACATAGTGATCCTCAGTGGGTCCGTGAAACTCAGTGTCCTTATGGGATGATGCAACTGAAGTGCACAACCTTTCAAACACAGCTTTAGGCAGATTTTCTCACTGCTTGGCAGCCCTTGTTCATTACCCATTGCTGCCCATGAAAGCGCTCTTCACTTATTCCTTAGGCTTACATTTAACATCCCTAATCTACAGAGTTTGCTGGAATTGGAGCCAGCCTGGCTAGACTGAGTACTGGGGTTTAGTGTCTGAGGTGTAGCAGTGGAACCACAGACACAATGCATTCTTAGGACCACAGTTACCTTGAGAACAGTTGCGGGATAGGCTAGCATTGTGAGCATCTCAAATTCCTACTGAGGCCAATGGGGTCTGTTCAACTTTTCAGCCTCTTTAATTTTGTTCGCCCTACTTCTGTTTTGGCACCCAAATATAGACAGAGGTGACTGACTTCAAGCAGCAAGGGTCAAAAAAATGGTACAAATAGCAGTATAATTATTTGAAAGGGTTCACCACCTTTCCTACTATATGCTGACTTAGCTCTACTGAATGACGAAGTGGTGACAATTTGTTCCATTTTCAACAACCTCAAGAACAAGGGTGAACTGAGGACTCATCTATTGAGAGCATAAAAATATCAACGAGTAAAGTGACAGAAATGACAAGATCTCATCTCATATATAAACTCCAATAATAAAAAGATTCACATTTGTGATAATTCTTTCTGCATAGCAGAGGCCAGGCGTGGATAAGTGTGTGCAGAGATAAGGGGTAAACGGCCAAATAAGAACTGCAAGAAAAGGCATCAAAGGATAGTCTTCATAGTTAAAGTATGCGGTTTTGACTACTTAGGTCACAATTTACTACTACTGAAGAACTTTAAGACCAGAGGCATACAGAATTTTAGACAAGGGAATGCCAGACATTTCTCAGAAAGGAGGAGCCACTAGATGGCACAAAAGTTGCCTAATTTAAGCAAATTCTCTGGTTTCGATATTGGGAAACCACACTTTGAGGAGTGAACAACAGTTTTATAAATATAACACTGTAATACAACCCACAAAGGAAATACACTGATGCTTAGAAGGTTAAGATTCTTTAGGTCCATGCTGTACGTTATAGGATTAGTGTAGTTCTGCTATTATTGTCCCCTTCCTCTAAAAAAATAATAATAATAAAGCTATTTTGTTTTTCAAAATAATAATTAACTCAATCTCATGAAAAGAAAACAATCCTGCAAAATAAGACAAGAAGAAAAAATAAAACTAATGCAAAGTTTTTTGTATTACAAACCAAAAACGCATAACCAGACAGAGTTGACAGGTTAATTGTACTAAAGCACAGAAGTAAATATGATGTGCTAAAAAATTAAGATTGCGCATTGCTGTGTAGTACAGTCTGCAGAAAGCTCTACTGGCAAGACACTCTGACCTCAAGGACACAGGATTATATTTGAAAAAGGCAATAATGACATCAGAAAAAAATACACGTAGTGGAAGAGGTTGTAGCAGTGAGAATTTCTAACCTGAGAGACAAGTAGCTATTGGAGAAGTCATCCTTACCAATGATATCTCAGAGGAAGTTACATATCACCCTCATTAATAAAACAGAAACAACTGAAGACCAAACACTTTGGCCTCAGAAGACATGCAAGGAATATCCCAGAATTCACCTGAACCTCTGGACCTACAGAATCTTGCATAGTTTGATGCTGGGGCTACCAACTCTCTGAACAATCCCTTATACACTACATGAACATCCATAGTCATTCTGGTCAAGGAGAGTCATTTTACAATCTGAAATAAGTTTTAATGAGAAGGCTTTGCTGGGCATTGTGTCAGCTTCTTTTAACCTTGGGGTTTTGATTGACTGCTGAGGGCTGTCCTTTAGATGATAAGGATGCTGTCAGTCCTGCAGAGATAGCTTGCACCAGGCTTCAATGTAAAAACAAATAGTGTGTATATCAGACATGCACTTTCTACATCAGAATGAACTTCATCTTGAATTAATTTCACTGTAAGTACTATTTAAAAGCCAACCTTAAAAACTAGTTGCTCCTTCTGAGATGAACTATGGGCCTAATCACAAAAATGTAGCTCTTGAAAACAGCAGTGTGGTAGGCAGAGCCAAGCATGATCCAAATGCAGTCACTTGTGTTGATTGCACTAGCTTGTGAGCTGATAGTCTGAAATAAAGGAGAAAAGGTTGATTTCCTGCATTGGTTATGCAGTTTTTGAAGGATTTTCATAAGAGCTTCAATGCTCGGTCTTTGGTTCTTGAAATTCAGTTTAAAGAGGAATTGCATAAGACAAGAGTTGTGTGTTTAAAACCCTGTGGCTCAAGTTTTCTAACTTAGAGAGGGAGGGGAGGCAAGGGGAGGGAAAGGGAGGAGAGGGGAGGGGAGGCGATGATACAAGCTGTTAGAAAAAGTCTTTCTGACTTTTAGCCCTGTTTCTGCAAACATGAAAAAGTAAGATGTATCTTTACAAAGAAATTAGTGAAATTCCATTTTCTTCTAGTTTGCTTGCTACTTTCTCAGTAGTGGTATCTGCAAACACCTCTATATTTCAGATGGCAGAGCAAAACAATTAAAAATTCCCCAGATCAAGAAACAAAAAAAGAGGAAAACCTTTGTCAGTAACAGGTTTTTCAGAGCAAATGGAGCTCTGTATTGAATATTCAGATTCCTAGAAACATGGTGACATGTTGTAAAAGAAGTATTGTTTTTATAAAAGGACTTATATAAGATTTTGAATTCTACAGCAGCACATCTACGACACTCCCCGAGCCATATCTTTAAATGAAGCTATGACTAAGGCATGCAATAAGCTGTGATTTTTTGCCCTGGAATATATAAAAATACATGGATTCTCTCTATACTTATGTTCATGACATAAAGAATGATCACATGATCAATGGTATGAAAATACCATTTCTCTGCTGGGAAAAATTATCCCTGGTTCCCACAAGATTGCATTTGATATTAGCATTCCACTTTTAAGTGGTTTCTAAAGGTTAATAAATAATTAATGGATGTTATAAGCACATTTCAGATATGATCAGTGTATGCAATAGATGCATATCAGTATGTGCAATTGTAGTTGGTTATGTGCTCTTGGGCTGGGGTAGACCATTTATTAAAACATCTGAAATTAATTTAGTAACCCTTTCTACACTTGTTATATCTGGAAGAATTACATGAAATATAACCAAAAAGGGAAGAAAATTCTTCTACTTCCTCAGTAGTACAAGTCAGCTTAACCTGACTTTGGGTTGGTCCTACTAATCATTCAGCTTTATCACTGTTATTTTAACTCTAGAATCTATTAAATGAGATACTAATCTATAATATTTAAAATCTTTAATGTGAGAAAGGAACAAGCCCCTGAAACAACTGGACAGATTTGTATTTGATAACAAATCTTAAGGAATTAACCTTACATATTGTAAACACAGACATATGTAAGAAAGATTTGTGGTACATCTTGCCTTTTCCCACTGCATCACTAACTGGGAAACTGGAACATACAGGGATTTGGGGGAATTTTTGAGCATAATACAGAATAAGGTACATCATTTTCTGCCTATTTTTGACTGGACTAAGCCTGAAGAGGTTTGTTTTGTTTAGTTGGTTGGTTGGTTGGTTGGTTTGGTTTAAGAAAATATATTCTGAGCAAAGACTCTAAGTAGGTAGTAGCAAATAAAAAGGGGATATACTCGTCTGTACCAGCCAAAATTAGCAACTCCATCTTATTTAAAATAGAAGTGGATAAAATCTTTGTACTTGAATTGGCTGTTGGCTTCATTGCTGCTCTAACACAGGACTCGTGACAGATCAGCTGATAAATGTAGCTATTGGAGTGTAAGACATTGCTGCCTTTTGCCACATGTGCGGTCCCTCTGCCAGAAGTTGCTGCCCTGTGTCTGTGGCCACAGAACAGAATGTGTAAGCCTCTGCATCATCACCACCCTTCAGTGGTCCATGATTAACTTTGTGCTGCTGGTGCATGTCATTCTCTTGGCTGTGTGACAGGATGACTATCCAGGGCTCAAAGTGGAAGAAGGAAGCATCAACATTTTTGGACGGCGAGGTTTACAAACTCTTTCTGCTAATCTCTCTTGGGAAACAGAAAGTGTCTAATATCGTGTCCCTCATGTTTTACTTTTAACCTAATACTTACTTTGTCTTATTGTTTAGTCCGTCATTGTATTTAGGCTCTTAGTCCCATGAAGAGCTCTAGACTGAGATTAATATTTAAGTTCCTTCTCAATTAATTCCTTCCTGGAAGACCGGGAACTCTGTCTAATGTACTTGTCTGAAACAGAGGACAAGTTTTTCTAATTACTTCTGCTAACACATTAGTCAAAGTGGATTTATTGCTTTTAGAAATATGTATTCATTTCATGATTAACAACAACAAAAGCAGTAGTAGCAGTAGCAGCAAGAATAAATACACCTTGTTCATGCCTCAAGGTTACAATTTTTGGGTTTTGAGAAAATTATAAAAATTGTTTAATTTAATAGTAACCAGGAAGATGGCAACAATGAAGGCAAAAAAATGAAATAGGGCAACCTGAAACACATTATTTATTTTAGTTTAGAGCAGGATCCAGACTTAAGTATGAACTGACAAAATTGTCTGCTTACTTCATATTGCCCAATTATCACCCACCAGTAATTGGAAATTTGTCTCAATGCACAATAGGGGCTCATTAAGATTTTCTTTTGACCAACATAGCCCACATTGCAATTTCTCCACTTTGTGTTCTTGGAAACCTCAAGTCCCAGCACTTCCCCAGGGATTTCTGAGATCCTATAACCCTGTCTATCTCTGCCATAAGGACTAAGGGCAAAATTCTGGCCCCTGAAGCCAAGGAAAAAACTGATATTAGCAAAATGAAATGAGAACTTGAGTTGCACACTGTATCTTTCAGATTCTTATCTCTCTTCCTTCCTGATTCCCCAGATTTATTGCATTTGCACAGGAAGCTATGTTAATTAACTAATTAGCGCATAGCATTTTCTTTTTAACATAAAGGGGTTTTTTTGCTAATCATTCACCATGTCAAGGAGCTAAAAAAATATGTTGAAGGGTTTGCCCTTGATTAAAACATAAAATGTGGCAATAAATATTTTTTATTGGTTATAATACCTTTATTAGGAAGATAACAGACTGCTGGTTAACTGATCATGAAATTTTAATTTATAAGAAAAATATATGATAGGGGGTTATTTCTGTTGTGTCTACCTGCTTTTTATGTCTTCTTGTCTTCCTTTAAACATCTGAGCTTTTCCAGTTTGTTTCTTATTAACTACTTGATATGGTATTTCCCAAGTCAGTGCAGAAAAGCAGCAGAATTTGAACTGTTATTAGCACTTGTTTTATGTGCTTCTCAGTGTTATTCTACCATCCTCTCTCTAAGCAGACCGAAAGATAAGAAACAACTTTCAGCACCAATTTCAGAAAAATCCTATAAGTATCTGGTATAACATACATATACTATGTATTGTATATATACTACATCTACTTTATATCTAATGCAAAGTATTTAAAACATGCACATGAGCTTAGTGCTTACAAGAATGAATTGAACCATGTGCCAAAATACTTTACTGAACTGGGAAGGAACGACACACTCTCCATTTGAAAAATCAGTTATAAATATTTTGTAATTACTGTGATTAAAACTTTATAGCACGTTCTGCATTTTGAGAAAAACCTAAATTCTCTGAGTGGTTTATTGTATGTTAACAGCACATTACAGTATTTATAAAATAAAAGCTTATTTTCAGCTATATTTTACTGGATCGTTATTTGTAACTCCACTAATGCTGCATAGTTGGGTATCTTATATGCGTGCTTCTCATTTAATAAAAAAAATCTTATTACTGTAAAATTCCATTACTCCCATGCCTCCCTATGTAGTACAATGTTAAGTACACTACAATATCAAGTCCCAGATGGAATACAATGCTGTAATTCAATCGAGGGATCCTGCTAATGTCCCACAATGAAGAATATAGCTTAAGGGTTTGGGTATGGTAGCAAACCTCTCAGCCTGGAGACTGAATTACAACCTAACTATTCAATCTAGGCCTTTGTGCTGTTGTTTGTATGTACAGGACTCTGATTAATTGTAATACATCTGTAAAACAATTATTATGGTAAAAAAGGGAAAGTAAGAGCACTGTAAATCAAAGTTTGATCGTAAGAATTATGCTATTATAGGACAGTTAGAGTTACAATGAGCATAGAACAGAAAGAGAAGGTTTGTAAAATGTGTTCAAAATTGCAGGGAAGGTCTACTCAACAAGGGTTCAATCCAGCCTTCCCTACTTCTTTTTTTTTCTTCTCTAAGAAGATAAATTAAATGCTCTCGGTAGGTTTGGGTCTTGGTTCAGTTGTGAAGACAGTTATGAGCATTATGGTTTTCTCACTTTAGATGCCTAATATCAACATTTGATCCTGAAGCCAGCTGCCAAACTTCCAGTCCTGTGGCTTTCAGCAGTAAAGCTTATACACCACCAACAGGTCTGCCTCCTGGCAAGACCAGAAGTGCTTCAGTCATGACAGAGCTGCACAGCTCATGTGGAAGACCTTCCTGGATCTGCAAGGGGCGAATT
This sequence comes from Serilophus lunatus, assembly GCA_013399895.1. NCBI lineage: Eukaryota > Metazoa > Chordata > Aves > Passeriformes > Eurylaimidae > Serilophus > Serilophus lunatus. The sequence goes on from VXBA01002777.1 coordinate 64,007, forward strand.
CCTCTGCATCACCTCTAAGGGCTCTGACAAGATCGAGACGATGACTTGGCTTCACACTAAGTGCATTCACAAGATACACCATCCCAATTCTCTGCTCTTTTTTCATAGTACCTCATAAGGCAGTATGTTCATCTGAAGACATGGGTAGAGTTCCATTTTATCCATGCAGCTGTCTCCTGCATTAGCACCAAGGAGAGCACTCTAGCCATGAGGTTGCAGGAGGTTAAGTTCATGTTGCACTGAGGCTGGAACTCCAAGAGTGATAGAGCCAATCTATCAGGTTATTGCTGCCAGTGGGGGTGGATGTGGGTCTCTTTCTCTTCACCCTGCCAGCCACATGTTCCTGGCTCCTCTCTTGTACTAGTCCTGGCACAGATCCTGCAACAAGCCAATCCAAGGAGCTAAACCAATCAAAAATCACCCATACAAAACCAAAATAAATAGGTTTTAGCCAGTTTAGTTCTTTGAAGCCCTGCATGGCTGTATCAAATAAGCAGGAGTACCAAGGGTGGCAGTGGGAATGTGAGTCATGGGATATAGGAAGATGTAGTTAAAGAACTGACCTGGTTCAGCATGTGATGTCATTGTTCTGCAGTTTCAGTTGCTTTTGTTGCTGCTGCTCAGTTTCTAGTGGAATATTGAGAGACCAGTGGAGCCAGGCATAAAAAAATTATGCATAACTTTCCAGCTCAGCAATCACATCATTGGACAAGGTTTATTCTAACTTGGAGAATTTAAACTGGAAAAATTAAAAATTGAGTAGTACTGTTGCACAGCATTTTAACAGCCCTGTGACAGAGTTAGCCAAAACCTTCTCCGTCCCTCAAACCACATTTGGCTAAACACAGGAGCTAGTTTTAAAAGTATGACAATCTGTTAACCTTTCAGTGCAGAACATACTCTTACTAGATCAATAGATCCGAGTTATGCAGACACCAAGGAAAAAATGTAATTGGTTAAATGAATAGTCTTCAGTGTCACAACAGAGGGGAATAAGATCTGAAAAGGGGCTTGTTACGGTGCACCCCCTTGAGGCAAGGTGCATTGAATGTACTGGACTGCTGGGTCATTGAGGTGTCAAAAAGTTGTGGATTGCCAAGTACCTCTCTTATGTCCCCCTTGTTGTCAAGCAATCTGTACCTTCATAGAATTACCAATAAAACAGTCGTAGCAGCAGATTAGGTTTAAAAATCTACCTAATGTAGCGTGAAATTTAGAGTGTATGCTCCAGCGATCAGAGCTGCAGTGTTGACCCATGATGCTCTGCAGTCACATTCTTCCATTTTCACCCTTTGAAGCCACAAAGGGAGGGGGAACAAACAACACACACAACTTGCAACCATTTTCTCTTGGGATTTTTTTGGTTGTATTTTTTGTTTTGGTTGGGTTTTTCATTTTTATTTTTTTTTAAGTGGAGTTTGTAGCTTGTACTGCCTTAGAGGCTTTGCTTAGGGCTGTGCTTAACTTTGCTTAATAGGATATATCATGGCTATTTGTTGTGCTTTGTGGGAAAGCAGCCTTGGTTTTCAGATTCTTGGAAAGAGAGCACCTTCTTAATTTTTCAGGCACTAGTGCTTAACAAAATTGGACTGCCATCCTATGCGAATTAAGGATAATCAAAGCCTTATCCTTTAGCATACAGTGAAAAGTATCTCACTGAAAGTCAGGGAGGCAGAAGACAGCATGGTATCTACAGTTTTTGTTGCAAGTCAGAGAGCTGCAGCCATATTAAAAAAGTTATGTAAGATATTCTGCTCTGCTTTAGCAAATATATTGCATTATTAAATGTGAATTGATTTTTACATATTCATCTTCTTTTCTGAGTTGATAAGAAATAAATAACAAATACTCAGTAGTCAAAAAAGTTCAAGGAGACTGTTTACATATAGGAACTCTTTTTAATATCTGATGGGGTATGCCTAGTGATGTTAGCAGCTAGTTTAACTTTGCATTTCTGGGCTGAGTTGTTGTTCCAAAGAGACCTGCAGCAGATCTTAGCTGCAGTAATATTAGGTGAACAGGAGAAGAGATCAATTGCAAGAGACACCATCCTATTTGCAAAATCTGAATTGCTATCACCATTTTGAAAAGACCAAAGGTATGAAAATGTGACTGAAGAAATTTCATTTTCTTGCTGAAGAATTCTGAAGGAGGGAATGGTCTTTAGCCTTCGTCTGGTAGACCAGTATTTTTCTTTTTTTAGTTACATATTCTAAAGGAAATAGAAACCTTCTGTTCTTCTGTACTTTTTTTACAAAAACACAGACTGTAAATAAGCATCTCACGAAACTCTTATTCCTACACAGAGATACCTTGAAAAATCAAGTATACTGCTTTCATGTTATTGTTGAGCATAGCAATGTATTGTATCTGAGACATACTGCTATGTATTGAAGCCTTCACAGAAGACCAAATAGTTCTAATTTCAAAAAATGGGTCTCAGAAGTGATTGCTCCCTGCACAAGTGTTTCTGTTGCATATTTTTATTCTCCATCACAGAAATTATAGAAAATGTTGCAAAAGAACGGAGTTACCAGTATCTAACTGTTTATGTCACATGGAATGATGAAAAGAGGAAATGCATGCCCCTTTCAAACTTTCCAGAAGATTTTAGAAAATCCAGAGCTATGCATACATACATTTCAGCTGCTGCTAAGCTATTACATTTCTTACATTTGGTAACCTTCTCTCAGCTTGAAAATATTTTCTGCCGTATGTGATAATAGCATCAGAGGACAGTGATCTCATTTCCCAGATTTCACTGTCACCTCTGAAACGGCTCTGGTGGTATAGAGCTGTAATCGCAACCAGAACCTGGCCTTGTCTACTGAGGCGAGGACACAACTCAAATATACATGCACGACAGTACCTGGTCACAGACTTTGTGATAATAAGGATGGGGACAAGTTAGAGGAACCATAGTACTTACATTCAAAACTCCTACCATGACACGTACGCTCTGGATTGAGGGATGCTGAAATGACCATACAGGGGGCAGCACTTCTTTTCACACCATAGTGGTTGTGAGCCACTAATGGTCCTGACAGAGCTTGCAGCGTCTAATGCTTTTCTTTACACCCCCTTAAGTCATTAAAAGGACAACCGAGGCTGTCAGTGCAAAGAGATTTCCAGCCCTTCTGAGTCAGGAACTAGAAGGAAACTAAACATATGGGGTTTTGAAACAGACAATATTTCAGTCAATCAGATGATTTTGTGGAGCTTGGTTTGTGATTCTTCGGTGCTTGTGTGTGTGTTTCCTTATTAAACACCGACAGTAAAATCACACAACAGAAGGTGGTTGCGTCCCTGTTGGGAAACTGCATTTCCCCCTGTGCAACAAGCTCAGGGCACTGTGGGGCCTTGTATAAGCGCCAAAAGATTCTGCATTACAGCATCAGGTTATCATAACCTATCTCCCCCTCCTTCCTACCCTCAGAACTCATCTATATGCTAATTTAACATGACTAATGCCGGCCCATAATATAATGGCTCTACTGTTTTCAGGGGAGGAAAGAGAGTGGAAAGAGGATGATGCTTCTGTTTGATTAGTGCAGTATCTTCTGACAAAAATCCCAGATTTTCTGGTGATAAGGTCTGACCACATCAACATCTTGGCTACATCTGGTTCAGCACTTAAGAAAGCTTGCAGTTAGGTTTGTGTATACATTCCTGTGGGTTAAGTATCAGTGAATTAAGCAAATGTAAAATACAAATTTTTCACCTACTTTTGTGGAAATGACTAATCAAGCCCAATGTTTGTTTAAAGAGAAAGACATGCCACTCATTGTCAGGGTCTTGGAACTATCCTATCTGCATCTGAAAGAGCTCTCCCCTGAGTTCCAAGATACCTGAGCTAGCTGGAATTTGGCTCCTGGGCCTGTCTGGTTCAGTCATACAACCTGGGGAGCTTTCAGTTTCTCCACAAACACGTGTATTGATAGTCCCTCTGCCCCTTTCCCCCTTCCTCCCTCACACTCAGTGTAACACTATTAAGATATCAAGTGCAGCAATTACAATAAGAAAACCATAATTAGGCAGCAGCAGCTTCTGTAAGAGAGGAATCAAAGAAATCTGAAGAAAGAGCTAAGAGGAAAGACAACAGAGCCTTTCAAATCACAGGCTTCTTGTTCTAAAAGGACTACTGAGTACAGATGGTCCACAAATTTCACTTCACTAGCTTTTTCTGTACTTTTCTAGGACAAAGGATGTAATACCAACACAGAGTCCTGTGGCCATAATCAAATAATAATTGGCCTCGGAGATCACTTATGACAATCAGGGAAGTAATAAGGTTTCTGAATAATTATGAATAATTAGGCACATTTATGAATAATTACACTGTTAATAACTATCTAACACATCCAGTTTTTAAACTGTAATTCAGTCATTATTGATTGGTTAGCCATCATCTTCACTGCTGTTTCCCTACTCATTAACATCCTGATTCAGCCAGAAGCCCTGCAAGGCTGCATTTATTCTTTTAGCATGTTAGAAAAGAGTTTTATTGCTATAACTTCTGAATCCCAAGAAAGGGGAAAACCTGTTTCACGGAGATCGAATTTCACTGACCATAGTGGAGGGACGCTTATGGGAAAAAAGTGTCCTGGCACTTTCTAAATGTGATATTAAGAAAGTGCAAAGATACTATGAAGATGAAGACTGAAGAAAACAGGGCTAAAATGGTGTGTCTAGAGCTTCTGACTATTTAACTCCCTGTGTTTTGACTGCAAAGTTTTTGAGGTATGGAGCATCTCGTATGAAATGGACTTAGCAGACCTGACTTAAGAAGCCCCTAGCAACACTGGTAGAAATAAATGTGTCTCTTCAAGAAATAAGGGCCCAGGACATAAAATTTCTGCCCTGGGAAGGAATGGTCCATGGAGCTAGGCCAAGTCACTGCTACAGTTCCAGCCAGGACCTCACGCACAGGGGAAGCTTTGCCTGCTGCTCTGGTGAGAGGCCACATGCACCTGCCCTTCAGCAAGGCTGCTGCCCCCACCTCCATCAGCACTGCTGTCTGTGCTGCCAGCTCTCCTGTGGCTCAGCAGCAGTCAAAGACAGCAGGATTGCCAGGGCTCTGGCTTCACTCGATAACCAGCATTGCAAGGGGAAACTACCACTCCTGGTGTTCTCCCAGACTCCTCAAACATTTGTTTTGCCTATGTTTAAAACTGCTGCTGGTTACGTAAATTAGGCAACTAAATGAAGACCACAGCTGCTGGCAAAGCCAGCATTAAAGGTAATACTATATATACAGTCCAGAATACCTCTGTTTTTAGGGACATTATATGTTAGTTTTACACCGATCGGATAGAGTGAACCAAATCATTTGGAAAAAGTAAATGGAGCATCCTAGACTTTAAACAAGGAATACTTTCTGAGCTGTTATTGTTCTTCTACCTCTTAAGTACACAGCACATTTCACCTTGAAGGGATAGGTCAGACATGGAACAAATGTGAGTCATGGTCTTGTATGATTTCATTACATTAGACACATGCTATTTGTTTTTAAAAAGCATTCAGGAGAGTAAAAGATACAGATCAGGGGCCATGAACTGTAAGTCCCAGTTTGAAAATAAAATAATGGTGCAGAATGAACATTAGGCATCAGATTAAAAAAATGAAACAAACTAACATTTATATATTTCTTTTATTTCCAGGATATGAGTAGCATTCTGAGTGATTTCTGATGAAATGTCTTTATTTGTTTGGTGCTCACCTGTTCTGACATACAGGATAGAAAATTATATGGTGGACATAAAGATAAGTTCTTAAATCATTCCACGTATTTTTTTAAAGAGTAGTGCCAAAAAATAAATGCTACAGATGTGTATTCTACCAGTATATTTTTTTATATTTCTCTTCATTCCCCTGAAAAGAATGCTGATTCATTCTCCGTTTGAAGGAATTTAATTTCTGTTTTTCTCCATAGCTTTATAATTAATTTCTGTGCTACAATGCACTTTTTTATATTTCAGATCAGAAAAAAAAATAAAATTAGCAAAACCATCACTTGCTGAGGTTATGGATGAAACACCCTTTCACCTACAGGGGTCAAAGCAGCTGTGACAAGCTATCTCTTTCATAATCTTCAAGGATAGTCTTTCTAATCTCCTCCTGAAGGCTCAGCAAGGAGAAGAAAATAGACCAAATCACTTAGCAGGAAAAATGAGTGAGTGAATGTTGAATGTTTGTTAAACTGGAAGTGAACATTTCTAAAAAGCAAAAAAAGGCCCCAGCATGTAATTCTGAGAAGAATGAAAGACTGGCTTTTCTACTTTGGTTTTGAGATGCTAAAATTTGGCATCAAAAACAGCTAAGAAAAACTGCACTCTTCTCACTTTCCTATAGGCAGAAATAACAAATCTCTATCAAAGATCTAGAAAAGTCCATTATTTTATTTTTACATAATGTCTCATTGTGATTCCTTAAGGGGTATGCCTAATATTTTGGAGAATTCACTTTTGCTAGGTAGCTGGATAACCTGGAATATTAAGGGCTAGAAAAGCCTGTGTTCCTGTGTGTTTGAATTCTTGTGTATAGATAAGTGGGGTGTAAGACAAAAGATAGAGTTAGGTTTCCAGGCCTACTAGAGGCTGGACATAGCTGGGGTTAAGTAATAAGGGACAATTCTGTTGGATGTTGGTCAAACATAAAAGTAAGTTGAACTTTAATTGGATAGTATGGGGGATGGGCACTCTAGATGTTATAAAAATGGGGAGATTGTTATGATTTTCCTCTTTGGATCACTGGACTTTCCCAGTAAAGCTGCTTCTCCCCTTCACTCCGTGTTTTTCAATTTTTTTACCTGTTGCCCTTACAGCATCAATTAAACTGTGGAACTCATTACCCTAGATGGATTTAAACAAGATTGGAGAAGTCCATCGGAACTTTCTCAAAAGTTTGGAAAAGGTCCATTAGTGACCTGATGTGATGTCTAGCTCTCCTACTTTAAACTGGGGGAGATTAAGGTATCGTAGATTATATACAGGTTTATTTTTTTCCCTAAAAACAAAAGCAAATCAAGAACATGTAGTTTTCTGTAGAGACATAGATTTTAGCTATGATTTGAGTACCAATAGTTCTTCTTCCATTTCTTTCCCTAAAACTGTGAAAAAACAAATGGCTTGGGAATTACCTAGTAGGGCATTTGCCTCTATCATCTGGTGTAGTAGATGCATTGAAAGCCAGAATTTCCTGTTTTAACCAGAGACCCCTGCTACTGTGTTTCCAATGGAGATCACACTCATTCTCTCTGTAATGTGCTTCCCTGATTAGGTGTATGGCAAACAAAGTTCTTCATATTTAGGAAATGTGAGAAGGGTGCGCTGAAAAAAAAAAAACAAACAACTTTTACTGGGGCTTGGAAGTGGCAGGTAGCATTCAGAAACCCCAGGTTTTCTTTCTGGTATTTGTCACTCTGGTTGTATTTTGAGTGTGGCAAATATTAATGCTTGAGTAAATGATCAAAACCCTGCATGGAATTCACCAGGAAAAATAAGTAGATGAATGGTTGTGTATTTCCATCTCACTTTGTTTGAATCTGTTTCAAGAGGACTGCTTTTTGTTGCTTTGGTTTCATGGTCTACACATGAAATTTCTATCTTATTTTGTCCCAACCCTGGGCTATCAATTTTCTAGAGTCCTAACTGTGCCAGCCCACAGCATTTGACCAAATGATGCACCAACCTGCTTTTTTCCTGATCTAGCACACATCGGCAACCACCATTTCACTGAGCTCTGATGCGCCCCTAAAATCCTTTTGCTGAGCATGAACATCTCTAGCCTCTGTCTCCCCAGCATTAGACCCTGCAAGGCTTTTTGTATATTCCTGATTTCATGTCATAGAGAAATACCATGTTGCAGCTGCTGTGTGTACCAGGGAGGCAGGAAAATGTGAAAGACCAATCTTTCTTGAAAGTGAAGAAGTCACCTTGCACATAGCCACCTGGGGACCCCGCACCCTACTCGCCTCTCCCCGGTTGAATATGACACTGTGCCCCAGGCCATGCTAACTTCCCCCTGCCCCCACCCCAGCCCACCCTTTCATCTTCAATTTGTTCATCCCCACTCCATGGATGTCACTGAAAGCAAGGGCCAATTAGCTGAATGTAGTCAGGGCACAGTGATTTGGATCCTGATTTTTTGAATAGATCCAAAAGGGTACATTCAAAGTGGTTCCTGACTGCAAACATCAGTGCTGGTGCAATGCTGACAACCTGGGGCAATGAGAGGCAGAGCACAAAGAAGACACTCAAGGGCGCACCAGGTACTCAGATCAGCTGTATGGAATACAGTTTTGAGAGCACGATGGCTTCCAGTGGGTTCTTTGACTTCCATTAAACATCATTAATGTTTTCAAAGAAGCATGAAATCCACACTTATGTTTCCTCTGTTCCCCCTCCCCCCTCCCTGTCCCTCTTGCATCACAAAGGGGACCTTCTTTTGTTATATTTGGATAATTATTCTGCTGTCTTCCCTCCTGCTACCCACTAAACATCTGTGATTGATGAAGGGAACACATTGAGAATTTGAAATGAAAAAGTGAAGAGAGAGCAAAGCTGGGCAAATGAGCCCGTGGGTTGAAGCACTTGGGACATTAGAGGGTGTCAAGGATGGCAAATGACTTCATTGGAGTAATGATGATAAACATTTTATCCCTGTGCATATATGTGCATTATACCTAACGATCTCAAGCGTAAGTAAGTGAAGAAAGGCACTAAATAAATCATACGAACAGGCCCTAAATGGGAATCCCTAAGGAATGGGATCTGAATTGTAAATGCGTGCCTGAATTTCACACATCAAATTACAATAAGGAGATTGATATTTTAAACAGCTCTGTACTTAAAGGGTACTGTATCTAGTCCTGAGGATTTTTCTTTTGCTCAGTGTTTTTTTTCCTCAGTTACACTGTGTGTGTATATATATATATACATAAAAGCGTACACATATATATATATGTCTGTAAATTCATTAAATGAGGTACTTTGCATATCAGTGGGCTGCTCTGGGTTTCATTAGCATCTCCGAGACTGGCTAAAAAGTGTTTTCTGCTTGACTGAGATTTTTTGAAAGACATAAATGCTCAGGGACAAACTCTTTTCTGTTACACTAAAGAAAATTTTTAAAAAAATTCCTTTCTTTAGATGGACTTACTCTAGATTCGGTCTGATGGAACTGGAAATACATTCTGACACTTACAGTCTGTAACACTTCTTTTACATTTGTCTCTCCCTCCCTCAAACTGTGGAGCCAAATTCTTAGCTGGTGTCAAATGGCAAAGCTTCTTGAACCATCAGCCATGTATGCTTGTTGGCATGAGCTGATTTGGTCCAGTAACTGCACAAATAGAGATTGGACTTGAGTAATAAAGGAAACAGGCTTTATACAGAACAAATTATACTAGAAATGTCAATCCATTCCCTTCCAGTCTCAGACATCTTAAAATCATCAAAGTACAACTGCAGTACTATAAACACACATTAATAAATCTAATAAGGTATGAGAAGGCTTCCAGTCTGGAAGAAATGAGAATGTCTAATAAGAGGTAGCAACACTATGTTGTCACAGGTAGCCCTGGCTCACCCTACATTCTTCAGCTGAAACACATGAGAAGATAAACATGGCGATTTAAAATCTCTGGTGTTTCAGATGTTTTCCAGGTTTTCTCATTAGAAGAAAAGGATTTTCATCCAGTAAGTAAGTGGATTCTGCCCACAGATATCACAGTAGTCCCAGAATCTCCACATCTTTCTTTCCAGCATTTGCAGGAAGACTGGTTGAAGAGGGTGTGCGTGAATGCTGAAGGACTTTTTCCACCACATTTCTTGACAGGCAAGAAATGCTCTCAGGGCAGGGTTTTGGAGGTGATGCACCTGAGTTTCTCATTCAGCATTTCCAATGCAGAAAGAAGCAGTAAATGAACCTTTTAAGTATCAATTCTCTTGGCTTTTTCTCCAGTCAGTCCTGCACACAGAGTTTCTTTCCCAGGTCTTATCTTAAGTAAGAAATTACATACTGCATTTAATTGCAACATGCATTTATTCTTTGTGTTGCTGTTAAGGCTTTGCACTTCCACACACTTGCATATATTCACAATAAACCTGAATTTATGTCTTATTTGCATATCTGTGTGTGTATATGCACACACATATACACATACAGTTATTTTGCATTTGGGAAGTATTTGTACAGCATACCAGGCCATAAGTAAGAAATTTAACTCATCCCCTGATTAAGCCTTACCCATTTTGAGGAATGTGGAAAGTGAACACATGAAGTATTCACTTTTCATTTAAATAAATCTTTTGTGTTACAGATACTTATAAAAAACAAAATTCATGTATTGATTTGTGAGCAATTTCCATGTGCTTGGTGGTGTATAAAGCATAGCAAGAGGTCATGGAGTAGCTTGAAGTATAAGGGCTAGATCTAGAGCCCACTCAAATCCTTGTCTGACGCCAATGCCAATCCTTACCCAGAACAGAACAAGCTTTGCATACTGGATATGAACTACTTTTTTTTTTTTCTCCCAAACTGAATTTCAAAATGTTGTTAAATTATAAGTAATTTGCTCATCAACACTGCAACCACTTTAATTTTTACTGGAAAAACAGAATGCTTTTTTGAAATATAAAAAGACATATTCACTTATTCTTTATATTAGTGTGGTGGTTTTACCACTCTAAATCTCTAGGGGGCACAACAATGATGGAAGATTGAACAGATTTCAACAGCAAGTGGCAGTTTTATTGCCTAGGGCTCGACCAGAAACTTCATGGAATCCCAAGACAAAATACACAAATGCAATACCCGACAATTGTCACGCAAAAAGACCAAAAAGAAAGAAACTGCTCCTCAAAGCCAGCTGGCTGGCTGAGAAGCAGGGGAAGGAAAAGGGAAGCCACCTCTCTGATGGTACACTCCTGGCCCTCAGAGCCTCCTGCAAGACAAAAATGGTGAAAAACATCCCCCCACCCAGGGACACCCACGGGGAAGCTATCACTTGCAGTTTGACTGAGTTGGCTCTGGCTCTGGTGGGCACCGTGCTGCTGTCTGGGCTGATGGAAGTGAGTGGAAGCCAGCCGTGCGTTCCAGGAACCAGAAGGAGGGAAGGCGTCCTGCTCTCAGCTCAGGAGGAAGCCGAAGAGAGAGAGAGGACTTCCGTGTCTGCAGCTTTTATGCCCTGGAAGTCTCACGGCAATTCGACGTCATCTTCCTGGCCAGACAGTCCTCTGGTTGGCTGGTGGCGCTGGGCTCTGTCTCTCCTTCGGGATCTTCACTCCAGGCAAAATGGCAGTTCCTGCCAAAACGCCATGTGCTCAGGGCCCGGAGGCACCATTAGCTTTGCCCATAGAGCATTCACTACTCACAGGGGCCCCCCAAGAGCGATACCCAGAGCAGCGGTGCCATTCCCAGGCATCCAAAGCAGCCAACACATGGCTGCCCTTTCCAGCCGTCCCGGCCGGGGCCATGGAACACCCGGCAGGCTTCTGTCAGCCGACCGCTGCGGCCAGAACCCACATGGACCCCAGTCAGGGCACCACCGGCAAGGGAGGGCGGGTGGGCAGTCCACGCNCTGCCGGAACCCACTGCAGGTAACAGGGACCAGGGCTGCCCAGGAACCAGCCAGAGCTGCTCTCCCTCACAGCAGCGCGGGGCTGACAGTGCCCGAGGCAGCCCAGCCATGCCAAGACCGCACCACCCGCGTCACCCCGCCAACAAGTCACATCCCTGCCGCTGACCACAGGCGTGCAGGGGTCCGGCACCAGTGCTCACAGCACAGCTCCGCCCGCCATCCCGTTCTGCCCGCCGCTGCTTCTGGGAGCTGCTGCCACCAGCGAAAAGGCACCAGGCAGGACCGGGCACCGCTCTCCACTCACACGATGCTGCCTCTTCGCCACCAACGCTGAGTTCTTGGTCCCCTGCCACAACTGGGCAGTGAGAGGACAGGGAGAACCCCCAGGAGAGCCTCGTCGCTCTGAGAGCAATGGCTCTGCTCCTGTGGGACCTCCACAGCTGTCCCTAGGTGTGAAGCCAGGCGGCGGGGGAATGGGGAAGAGCCCCGTTGCTCTGTGGACACTGCGATCTTGGTCCTTCCTTCAGGTTTCTTAAAAATAAAACGGTTTTACGAACACAGCAAACAAGTAAACAATCCCAAACACCCTCCCAAACACCCTTCCCTCCCCGTTTCCCGAAACTTGAAACCCCTGAAAAACCCGAAACCCGAAACACCACCACTCAAAGCCATAACAATTAGCAAACTATATTTTCTATAAACTCAGAAAAAACACATAGTCTCTGCTGGAATGCTCAATCCTTCACTAGACTTATTTGACCATTGATTAATTTTCAGAAGTATGTCACCATAGACCTTTCTGTGAAAAGGTCGCTCCCTTTTTCTTCCATTCCTGGCATGTCACATTTTTGCCTTTTTGCATGATTAATATTGTTTTGAAAGCTTGAAGCATCAATAAACATAGTCTCAAATGTATACATCTGTATTTTAGACATGTTCTATTATCTTAATTTTCTAGTCAATATGCAAAATATGTTTCTGATTGGACTTAATAGGTGGTGCAGCTAGTGATAAAGTAGAAGGTCTAATCTGAGTGAGTCCTTGTCACGAAACCAGATCCTCCTTGCAGACTCAGGAATGTGGTGTATCTGGTCAGAGTTACCTCCAGGTCTCCAGGAAGTGTGTTTCTTATTAGATTTTTTTTCCTTTTCTTTTTTTGAAGTACCATTATTTTGGCTTGCCATCCTGGAAAGATTTAGCATAACATTGCACAAGACAGCTGGTGCAACACAGTTCTTCATGTCTGTAGCCAGGAGATAGCTTTATGCTCTCAAATTCCTCTGGCTTCTTTAAATGTTCAGCATATTCAGTGTATTGCAGGATCAAACCTTCACTGAATATCCCTTGGGAAATCAAAAGAAATATTCCTTCAAGCCAGCTAGCACCATGTGTATTCAATGAACACAAAGGGGATGACACACAGCATAATCCATTATTTGAGGGGTTCTACTGGCATGATATGGCAAAGATCAGGGCTATACATGTTGAGAAACACTGCAGGTTTTGTGAGGCCTAAATGTGTATTCTCTGTCAACGTAGGAATCCGTCCCTCAAGTGCTCACATACTCTTGTTTCTAAATTCAGAATCAGAAACTGATTGTCCAACTGAGCCTGGCCTGTGCTAATCCTTCAGCATGCTGCAGTATGAAGGAGGGAAAAAAAATATTTTACCGGCAGGATTCTTTTTTCTCCTCAATAGATTTGCTATTATGTGCTTGAAACTTTGCAGAATCATGGAATATTAGTCCCAGTCCCAGAGAAATGGATCAGTAGGTGGGACTATGTAATAACCTGTAAAATCCAATTATAAATATTGCCAGCAACTTCCATGACATCTGTGGAGTCTCTGCAACTTTTCATACTCTTATGAAAGTTCCTACATATCCATATGATACTATGTGTGCCTCTGTGGTCTAAATTACAACTAGAAAATAGTTACACCACCATAAATGCAGAATTTAAATGTAGGAGCAGCAATCCATTCCAGGAGAAATACTGGCAGAGGGGTAGGAGGAAAACCCGCTGAAAAGCACAGCTGAGGTCCTTTGTGCTGTGGAAATGAATCTGGTTTTGGTGCTAGGGGCTGAGTTCGTGTTGATGCACAAAAGTAAAACGAGTATTCAGACAAGTGGAACACGATCTGATAAGCCTGGAAATAACTCTGTCAGGCTATCCAGCCTGAATGACATCGCTGTCTGTGTCCTTTCAACACGTTTGATTTGAATACAAGCTTCCCAGAGGAAGGCTTTTCCTGTTTTTTCTGTCCTGCTTCACTACTTCACAAAAACTCTGATGATGTAGTAGCAGTGCAGGCTAATGTGAGAGGAGAGAGAGTTATACAGTTTTCTAGAAGGGACAATATTTCTTCTGTGGGTTTGGGATTTTTTTTTCAGCATTGTAACCATCTCCGTCTTTTCAATATGTACTAGCCAAGCTTAGTGTTCAATATGTACTAGCCAACCTTACTCTACTAGCTTAATAAGGTAATGAAGTTGTGCTTTTTATTTATAAGATGCTTGAAATCTGTGTGTGTACATGAACAGATAAAACTAGAAATAGGTCTACTCAGGTTTTTCCAATATGAAGAAGATGAAACAATTTTTATAGACTTCCCAGAGAACAATTTCATTAAGGTCGATATTCACTGAATGAAAGTTTTGCACAATGTATATCTTTATTACATGAATAAAATGCAACAAGATTTGTGCCTGAAGATTCATGGATATGAATAATGTTCGCACAATACCAAATTTCACTAAACTTAATATAAAGATTTATACTTGAATTATAGTCTTCAATTTGCACGATTTATGCCCTAGCGGTTACATGACTGCATTTATCAGAAGGGGCTGTTCTTCTGGGAGGTAATTCTACAAAAGCTTGTGATCATTTGGCTCTTGATCAGTGAAATGAACTGAATCTCATTTTCTGTGTCTGTCTCTTCATATGTTTTCCACCCTCGTATGCTTTAACTCTGGGAAGAAGAATACATATTTCAAATCAGGATATGAATCATTTGCCCATGAAGCAGCCAAATGCAATCTCTGCACCTAGCACCATCGTTAACATTTCTCCTAGATACGATAGTTGTTCTATCCACAATATCCATAGCTTTTAGAAATCTGCAATATTTTTCATGTGGAAAAGTAAATACTCCCCATTCTTGTTATTTAAGCTTCACAGTATATCATATTCTATGTTTACTTCTGAGCAATCAGGTACATCATAAGTGATCAGCAGTCCTCAGACAGTCTTCAGACTCGTATTGATATCTTCAAAACTCTCATCATGTATTACCCATTACCACTGATCAAATGGTATTGCCTCAAGTCATAAAATTGGGGAAGCTCAGAAAAACTTGCATTAGGATGCAAAGGTTGACTATGTTAGGCTATGGCAAACAATGAAGATACAGTCTCATTAACGTGGTCACTTCTCCCTGAAAGAAACCCTACCGACTTCTACGATATCAGTTGTATTAATCAATTAATAAATAGAGCTTTCATCTTAATAAGAAAGAACAGGATAATCTCAAATAGATTAAGCATGCTAGAATAGAAATAGCCAGATAATCATCTCTTAAAATATGATTTTATAAAAATCCAAGCAAACAAAACCAAAACTGAAAATTAAAGGGGAAAGAATAAAAACAGAGCACCTTTTCTCATGACTGATGCTTCTTCTGCAGCTGCAAACACATTCATTTCTCCATAATCCCTAGCAGTGCAGAAGAAAGAGATCCTTCAGGTGAAAGGTTACCTACATTTATAATGTCAGGTACTGAGACTGGTGAGGTAAAAGGTAAATGGTAATTTTATCATTAGCGTTTCTGACCTCTTGCCCCCACCATATCTCATAGGAGACTTTAAGAATGGCTCACCTGTCAAGATGCAAACACTTAAAGGTCAATGCACACAGAAATCTTCAAGAGCTTACAACTGAATTGCTGACACCTTTTATTATCACCGCTTAAATAAATGATTCAAGTGGCAAGACAAGGGTAAGATTGGTTTAATGTCAAGATTTGCAGTAGGACTTCTTGGAGCATTATTTTCTAAACTCTGATTTCATGGATATGATTTTTTAATTCTAGAACTGTACAAACAGTGAAGTGAATTTCTAAACATATATTCCGCTTTTGCAAGGCTTTCCAGCACTGTACAAGAAGGGAGTTTGGCTTTCACTGGAGAAGCAAATGCAGATTCCTGGATCCACTGTCACCCCATTGTACCATGTTAGACAATTAATTTGACCTCTGTGCGTGAAAAGTGAATAGTTATGACTTATGGAAGGATAACTTGCAATTTAATGACAGTTTTTTTAAAAACACTTGCTAAACTTCATTGTACACCTCACAACATTTTCCAGGTTTTCCCAGTGAAAAGCTCTGAAGTGTGAACATGTCAGCATCAGGCTTTGGAAGAGCACCAAAGTTTACCCATGCATACAATATTTACAGGATCAACAAGTGTGATTCTAAGGGGTGAGTATAATTTACTCCTGACACTATATATCACATCTCCCGTTGTTAACAAAAGGACCAGTCAGGACCCCTGAGCATGACCTGCTTAGAGCTGATGCTCTGTAACACAAAAGCAAAACTTTTGTATTACGTCTGTAAAGAACAGTCAGATAAAAACAGCGTGTGTTGATCAGGGCAAAGAAATGGATCCATCTCTGATTCTGCTGCTCATCAGGCACTGATGAAATCAGTAATTTCTGAGGGAGGTTTTAGGGAGCTCTCACAGCAACACAAAAAAGAAATGTGAAGCAGAACGGAGTAAGGTAGCTTATATTACCTGAAAAGCAAATCTAACTCCTTTTTGATGAACACATTCACAATCTCATAAAACTCTGAAAGGTGTCCTAGGATTAATCCCCTTTTCTTACACCTGTTACATTGCTTGATATTTCCAGTGAGACCATGTCAAACCATGTGCAAGTGAATTGCCCTGAAAAGGTATATTGTTTTGGGGAGCTGTCAGTGGTGGAGCGAGAGGAAGCAGGGTCAATTTGGCACTGACATGTGGTAAGGACTTGATGCTGCTTGAATGGTGAGATTAGTGTACCTGTTAAAGCTGCCCTACATAGATTATAATTCTTTCATCAGAAGAGGGTACTCTGAGTATCCAGCCCTATAAAGTGACAATATTTTCACTTTGACACTACAAACATAACAATTGATTATTAGTATGTGATGTGTCTCTGCATCTATCTCTTTTGTCCTCTCCATACTATGATCACTGTTCTCATTAATCTGATGTTCTCTGCCTTCTCTCCACCTACTTCATCTCTTCCCATAAAAAATGTATTCACTTCCTTTGACTTAGTGACCTTCAAATTTACTTCTCCAGATACTTTTCCCATATATTTCATTAAACTATCATTGCTAACTGCACAGCAGGTCCATCAGTGGAAGATAAAAAGCAGTGGAAGCCCAGGTATACTTAGTGCCTCAGTATGTAATGTTATTAGAGTTCTGTATGACTAACTGTCTAAGACCTCACTGACTAGTGGCACCTTCTCCGCAGGAGCATCTGACTGCATAGGCAGAGCATTAGTAGACATTCACATGCCAGGAGTATCAGAGAATTTACTGGAGCAAACCTTTGACAGAATAGCAGATTTAACTATTACTAGCTTTACACAAGTAAGATCTCAGTAGGACTTAAACTTAGCTTGATTGTTAAGCACTTAGAAGAGTCAAGGCTGTAAATAAGTGAAGTGTTGGAATTCCTATGGGCATTTCATAAAAGGAATCACATAAAAATAAATACTTTTGGAGGCAAATACATCTTTCTACCTGCAGAGCTGCTTTCATCAAGTTAAATACGCAGAACAAAACAGTACAAAATGCAGTTTTTGTTGCCTTGCACTGCTCTTATGAATCAAATATTTCTCTACTATCTCAATTTTGACTACACATGATTAAGATAATGTAGAATGGTTTATAACCATTATAAAAATATTTTCACTTTTTTACCTGATCACCTGAGGAAGATACCTGGTAGTAATAAAATTATTTTTACTACATGCCTTTCAGGACCTGAGAGAAATAAAACACTTTAATTTTTATGCAAGTATTATACCACCATGTTTAAGCAAAACATCTGTTATGCTTCACCTTTTTATGTTGCTTTGTTGTTTATCTTGTTTATTTTGAATTTTTTATTTTCCATATCATCAGAAGTATTCAAAGAGCAATCAACAGGTGAGGTAATCCTAGTAAACACTCAAAAAAGCTCAGAGATATAGAGGCTTCTTCATTTGTTTATAATGCAAAGCTGTTTCTTTTTTGGATCACAGTGGTCCCTACTTCAAATCTGGTTGTGAACATGTGCAGAAGATGCTGTTACCTCTGACACTAACAGGTTACTTGCACATGTGGAAATAAATTCTCCTCAATATGGAAAGTAAGCATTGTGTTGCTGCTCCTGCCTGGATGTCGACATGTTAGAAAATAAAGACAGAGATTCTCAATTTGTAATACAGTACTGAGAAGGTGTACTGGTTTGAGGGGGCTGGCATCATAGGGGGCATGGGGCTTGGATCATAGGGGGCATGGGGCTTGGGGGCATTCTTGGATTTTGGGAGGGGGAAGAATGTAAGTAACCCCACTTA
>VXBA01002777.1:82833-120937 GCA_013399895.1 Serilophus lunatus
CCTGGCCAGGAAGAAGGTGACGATATTCACGCAAGACGGAGAAGGCTTAAAAGTCGAGGCACGGCCCCGCCCCGCTCTCTTTTTTGGCTCCCGCTGGGAGAAGGATCACAGCCCCGGTGTCCAGCGCCCGCAGGCCACAGCGGGATTCCACCCATTTTTTTCTCAACCTGGGAGCTGTTTCCAGCTTGCTAGCAAGTATCCTTCGGAAAGGGGAGGGAGGGAACTGTTTTCACCTCTGTTTGTGTTTTAAAGAGAGTTTGGAGCGCCTGAAGTCCTTTGGAGAGGGAAAAGAAGGAGACACCCTTTCCTAACCTTCCTCCTTGTTCCTTTCAACTAGTCATCTGGCTGAAAGGAACAGTTCCCTTTTTTTTTGTTTGTTTTTTCCCTTTTTGTGTGTTTTTTTTTCTTGCGTGTTGGGAGTCCCTCAATGTAATTCTGGGGTCTTCGGTGGGTTACCCCTACCCCTCTAATTCAAATTCCTTGTAATAAATTGTTCTCCTGCTGAACATTCTATTCAGTTTTCCATCACTTTCATTGAACCTGCCCCCTGAATGCTAAAAGGTGGATTAAACCACCACAGAAGGAAATCGGCTACATAGAACATGACAAAATAATCTGACTCACCACCTTCTCCCTGCAGAAAAGGGAAATGGATGCACGCGCCCCTCTCCATAAACATAGAAGATGCTGCTCTGACCATTTCCAAGACATGGAAGAAGGCAGAGATGCCTAGAGCTATGCACACTTTTATATCAGTTGATAAAAGTTGCCATAAACCCCATCATGGTGTAAAACATACCTCATTCTGCATGCACAAGGAATAAAATTGAGAAAAGCCTGAGTTGGATATTCTGAAATGTTCTTGGCTGGAGAAGTTAATATTCTATTTCAAGATCAGAGCCCCCTTTCTTTCCATATATCCACATAGACTAGTAAAAAGTAGATACAGATCATAGCTAGTTTGATGAGAAAGTATCTGATGCTTAGTTTTCCTCAATGGAAATGCCAAAACAACAACACACAGGAATGAAGCATTTGGCCATAGCACATCAGGATAATGGTTCCTTTTAAATATGGTTGCGAGACTTTCAGGTAGCTCTTTCCTCCGTATTTCTGCCCCTCTTTCTTGTGCACATTTGTGGAATTAGATCTCAATGCAGTAGAAGAACAGACAGTCAGACTAATGTATTCTAATACCTCCTAATGCACACCAATTTTTCTTTGTTGTTTTGTTTTGTAATAACCTCCAAATGCAAAGTATGTAGGAAGCCACGCATATAGTGTAATCCTCTGAGAGACAAACACAGGCAAGAGAATTTTTATGGGAGAAAAAAAAGAACATCCAATTTTCCACTACAAAACAGGTACGCTCAGATTTTCAAAGTACATTGCACTTGTCTCTCTTGTTTATTTAATCCTAATTTATTGAATCAAGACAAAGAATAGTACAGTTTGGTTTTCTGGCATGTTCATGTCCACAGCAAAAAGAAGGTCATTGCATTTGGGTACTAATCTACCCAGTGCAGCAAGCCGTGATTAAAATGTCTTGGTAATGTTCTCAGAAAAGCATTACAACTGCTTGAATCCATATCCATCTATGGCCAGAGAAGAGGAGATGCTAGTCTGGTTTGGTTAAATACATATAAACTTATTCCCCAGTCAGTCAGTTAGAACAGCAGCCCTGCATTTCAGCAAGCTAAATAAAAAGATTGCCTGAGGTCAGGATAAAAGCAAAGGTACTCAGGGCCATGAAATAGTTTGTGCCGTTCTCATTTCACTTCAGAGGACCCAATAGAGCTCTCGCCAGAAATCACAAGTGACCTCAGCTCTTCTTATAAGTTCCTTATGCCTCTAAATTTATGATAATAAAGAAAGAAAGTGAAGGGTTAAACAAAGAGGACAACTGGGGGAGAGGGGTAATGTGTGGTTTGGCTCTGTGTTATGTTAAATTCTGTTACTGGACAGATAAGCAAGGAGGGATGGAGTCCTTAGGATAAAGTGAAATGAAGATGCAATGAAAAAAAAGATATCTCTGTTCAACTTTTGAGTGAAGTTTTGTGTGCCTGAGCCCACGCTTCCCCCGCTGCCACTGCTGCAGCTTCTGCCCTTCTTTTTTTCGTAATCGTTCCCGTTATGAGTCTTTGCTCACAAAGGTGGAAAACACGGAGGGCTCTAATGATGCATTATCACAGGTCAGAGAATGAACCACATAAATCTCCCTGGCATTTGCCTCCACACAATACCTCTGAAAGGACAGCAGTATTCCTTAAAGATGTAGCTTTTTCCCAGTCAGATGACTCAACAAGGCAATGCACCTGTGGGCTTTTGCCAGGATAATCACCTTTTCCTCTTGCTGCTCCTTGGACAGCTTCGACCTTGCCCGCTATTCTTCAGCCTGCCAAGCTTTCTGTAATGAAGACTAAAATTCAGTTGTACATCTGGGGCTAATAGCTTTTAAACCTAAATTATTTCTCTCGCAATTACAGTCAGACTGTCATAAACAAGCAAGCAGTGCTGTACAGAGAGGAGGGATGTTTTCAGTGTAAAAGCCATCTTGAAAGCAAAGCTTCGGTCTAATTTAAAGATGTTATTGTTGTTATAGTTGGAAACTGATGGGGCTGTCTTTGAAGACCATGTCAGTTCTGCAATTGGCTTAGTTTAAATCAACAGAAAAGAAACCTGGATTGTAGAGGGGAGTGAGAGTAAGACTATGAATAAAATGTCAGTAATCAATGGCAGTTGTGTTATTGTCATGACAGTATGATGGCAGTTCAGTGAAGCAATTATGAATTTTTCATAGTACCACTGAATGCAAAGACTTTCAAAGAAATAACAAGGTTTACTATATATTACACAAACAATTACCAAGGACAGAACAGAATAAAATGATTTTGTCATATACTCCAAGAGGAATATACCTTTTAAACCAAAGACCAGGTTCTCAGCTGTTGTAAATGGAATGGCAGCACCACTGAAGTTAATGCATTATTTTAGACCAGCTGAGTATTAGAAATTTGCAAGTCTATTTTGATGACTTGTTTCACATATAGACATTACACTAGAGTTGACTTTGTGAAGATATCCAGATGGTCATTTTTGTAAGAATCTAAATCCCCTTTCCTTGCACCCTTCATAGGAATGATGAGTTGTACATGGAAAGACAACAGTGAATTAAACACTCGATTAATACTTGCAATATCTCCAAAATAGTAGCAGTTGTCCTTAGGGACCACCGGTCATATGGAATAAAGTGCAATACTGGTATTCCTATTGGCTTTGA
The DNA here is from genome assembly GCA_013399895.1 of Serilophus lunatus. NCBI lineage: Eukaryota > Metazoa > Chordata > Aves > Passeriformes > Eurylaimidae > Serilophus > Serilophus lunatus. The sequence goes on from VXBA01002777.1 coordinate 86,114, forward strand.
GTTGCCCATCAATAAATATTTATATTGCAATACATAATCAAGTGTTAATTTCATTGGAAGCCCACTCTATTGCAAAGAACAAAGTCAATGCAAACAGTGATGGCCCACCATATGCTACCTATCCTGATATTATAACTGGACTCACAATACACTCACTAGTATGTTTAGGGAATAGGCTTATGCAGATTTCCTTGCTCTTCATCCTGACAAGGATCCTACAGTCATTGTGGTCATTCTGGTAGAACTTAACAAGATAATTCTCCCATTCTCCATTTCTTGCTGATAGTTTTACTACTTAGGTATCAAAAGATCAGTAAATAGGTGCCAGTAGTCATGAAGTAGGAAATTGGCAGGCAAAGATTGTTCTGTATATGCTATTTTGAGTTTTTTATGCAGATGTGAATTCAACTACAAGACACTAATCTATAGTGGATTTGCATGTATTTATTTCTGCTGTTCTCAGAACTATTTATTTAAAAATGAAATCCCATTTATTTTGTACAATGCTCATGTATTTTTTTCTCTCTTGCAAAATTTGTGCTTCATCCTATTTCCTGCAGAACACTTTTGCAGCAGTTAACATAAGCAGAATCTTCCCTTCTATTTCCAGACTAAAGGTTGCATGCATTTATTTTTGAGGTGTTCTCAAAACAACACGTTTTGTCATCTGCATGCCACTGGACAGATTAACAATCAGTCTCCATCAAGTTCAACTTCTGCTTATGGGTTTAAAACAAATTTATCTAAATCATAAAAGCTGTGTGATTCATGATTATATTCTTCAATCTACTTATTTTATATTCTCTTTCATGAACATTCAGATCTGCTGATCAAAGGCACTTAATTGGTCCCTTGCTAAAACTCTTTCTGTGCTGGGTTTTGACTTCCTTTGCATTGCATCCACAGGATTATCTTTGTTTTAGCCCCACAATATTATAAAGCTATTTCATTTAGTCAGTTCCAAAGCAGAACTGAAAGCTGTTTCTCAGAGTGTTGTTCCTTCTAAAGATGTCAGCGGGAATGGAGTCACTCTGTAGACTCTAACATGATGATTGCACTGGCTTTTTCATAAACAGCTACTTGGTGTGAAAGATAATAATACTGATATTGAATTTGCATTGCACAATACACATTTCTCCCTGAAGCAGCAGGTTTTGCTAAACAGTGTTTCATGACAGGTGTATTTTAATTCCTATGAACACAGCAAGGGGTCAGCTGAGAAGAGGGGCCTTTGCACAATGAATTTAAAGTATATGCACAACAAAGTTAAGCGCATACAATCATCAGCAAGTGTTGGTGAATCTGAAAACAGACACAAATCAGACACATGGAATTTTGTATTCACCAGTAAAAATGGTAACAGCTGACTCCACAAGGAAGAGCAAATCTGCTGAGGAAACTCCAGGGATGGACATCGAGCTAATGATATTTTTCTGTTGAGATCTTGGAGTGAGAAATAGATTAGACAAGAAGGTTAGAGAAAGGATGACAACAAAAAAAATGCTTTTTTGTGCACACGGCTAGATTACAGAGCATTTTTGTTAATACTTGTCCTAATGAAGACCTAGGACAGTTTCAGAACCAAGGAAAATTCAGGGTGTGACAAATGAATCACAACCAAAAAATATTTATCCAACAATAAATAAGTTATCAGATAAGAAATAAGAAAGGAAAATTTCCTTCATCTTTGCTAACTCTGTAAAACTTCAATTGCTGAAGTTGCAACTCTCTTATTCAGTTGTACCAACTCCTGAAAAAGCTTTCACTGTCTGGATTCTTTTTATCCCTGTCATCATGTTGTCACCAGATTTATAAAAAAGGTGACACAACCAACCTTCCATCTAGAAATACAAAAGTGCTGATCATACAAGTTTTTCTATGACTCTAGGTACAGCTGATAATAAAATGGTACAATAAAGTTGGCACCAGGCATATTACAATTGACTCCAGTGCCTATCAGCAATTCAAAGCAATTAAGATTCACTAGAGTAAGACCTTCTGTGGTCCTGCTCTGTCCCATTAGGACAATCAGGGTCTGCAAATTGCTTCTTCAGGTTTCAGGTAAACTTCAGTCTTTGAGCTCAAGGTAGAGCTGGACATCACATCACCACATCCCCCATTATCACTAATATATCGTCTCTTACGGAAAGTCTTTCCCTCTAGGAAACTCTCTCTTAATAGTAAAGATGACAGGCAAGTCAGCGTCTCTAATGATTGTCGATTTTTATTAGATATTGCAGATGCATACACTAAATTCTAGCCTTCATAAGCCCAGCCTCAGCTTAATCAAAGTTTAGTGTAGTTTTAAGACTTCTTTCAAATCCATAGTCCCCTGTTCCAAAACCCAGGTCAAGCCTTCCTTCTGAAAACCTTCCCCCCCTTCCCCATTTTATATACTGAGCATGATGTTCTATAGTGAGGTATAACCCTCTGGCCAAACTGGGCCACCTGTCTCAACTATGCTCCCTCCCAATTTCTTTTGTGTACTTTCTCACTAGCAGACCATGAGACAAAAAAATGCCAAACAACTCCTTGGCTTAGGATAAACATAACATTAAAAAACAAAACATCAGTATGATCTCATTCTGAATCCACTGTATCAGCTACTGAGAAGAAATTAACTCTATCCCAGACAAAACCAGGACATACCCCTCGCCCTCCAACCAGTGTGGCAGTGTGAAAAGCAGAAAAACTGTTGATGCTGTGCAAATACTGCTGAGCAATAAAAGAAGCATCCCTATATTATCAACACCGTTTTCAGCATAAATCCAAAACACAGTCCAATGCTAGTCACTAAAGAAAATTAAGTCTACCACAGCCCAAACTAGCACACCAAGAAACGGGTTTTGAACAGATGATACAGAGAGGACAAAATTTGGGCATCAAAGCCTTCTAGCTAAATATCACAATAGTACAAAGGGTCATTTTTCTAAGTGGTTAAAGTTCATCATCTGGCTTCCAAGATTATGTGCTGTGTCATTATCAAGAAAAATCTCAATGCATTAAGAAGCTGCCATTTCTTTTAAAAAGTCAGAGACAATGATTTTTTCTTTTAAAAACAAAACCAAGAAAACCTTATTGCATAATTAGTGTGAACTATTTGTGAAAATAAAGTTTGTAATGAAAAATGACATTTCTCCGGCTCCTGTAATTAAAAAAAGGATGTACACAGGACAATTTTTTTTTTACTTAACAGGAATGGTGTTTAGTTCATGTGCATCTTAGTATGTGCCTAATATCAAGTGTGAAACTTATAGAACACCTCACCTGTTCGAGTACATTTGTAAAATCAGAGCATGAATACAGAAACCTATCTTTTTAGGCTAAATGAAGAAAGACTTGATGACAGTTTAGGGATTTATCCTTTCATTCCTACAAACAAATCTCATCAAAATATTTCTCCCATTTACCATTCTTTCTTTTGCATTAATTTGCTTACAGACCTGTTGTTTATGCCAGCTCCTACGAATTATTGAGCCATATGTAAGAGTAGATAGAATGGAAATACACTGCAATTTATATGGCAAGAGATTGAAGATCTTTCCCTTCTTGTTTGCTAGCATTTGTGGTTTGATGAATAAAAATTAAAGCCATAAACACCAACACCCACTTTGAAGAGTGTGCTGGGTTTGGACAAATCATTGAAGAATTAGAACTCCAAATAGGTCACTCCCCTTTTGTTTTTTCTTCATCCCTCCCTGCTCCCCTCTATTAATGAAGTGGCAATACAGAGAAATATCAGTAAAAACAACAATTTACTGAAGTCAATAGAAGTATCGACAAAGATACAAAAGAAAACATTTTAAACTAACAAAGGTGCAGAAGAATTGCCTGGCTCCCTAGGAAAACAGCAAAATCCTGAATGAGAACAGTTCAGCTTCTATATAAGCATGTGTGATGAATGAACAGTAGAATCAGCTGAGTCAGTAATCAATGATTGACTACAAAATACATATGTCTGGGAATCCAATAAATTTGTTTATTTTCAGAGATTGCATCTTATGTTGAATGTAGTGTTTATCAGCATTAATCTTCAATAGCGGTTGCCAGTGGGGCTGTAAGTCATTCATTTGTGTGAGCTTCCTGATTGATGTTGTTCATACAAACTTCTATTCTCAAAGCAATATCTACATGGAAAAAACATTTCACCATGATTAAGGGAATTATTGATGTTTTCGTCGTTAGTTAGCAACATCTTGTCTAGGACTCACAAATAGTAGCAGATTAAGCAGCTATAAGTCTTAGGTATTTGTGACAAATCACAGAATGAGACTCCAGGCAAAGCACAAAACTTGCAGCACAAAGAAGCAAGAGATTCAGATAGTGTTAATACAACTTTATGCCTTCATTGTTCTACCTAAGGTCAATCCCTTGACACTCACTGGTATGAAATCCAAGATGTGATATAGGGAAACACTGTCCACAACCAAGGAAACATCTACACAGAGAGACAGTAACCTTTGACCTGCTCACTCTGCCCTCCTGTACTGCCCCATCCATGATCTCACCTGAAAAGTAGAAAGTTTGGAGGGGACATCCTTGCAGTGTTTTAATTCTTATATTTGGGACATTTTCCATATGCCAGGAAACAGGCTTTTATGTCTCACTCATCTGAAGAAAGTAAAGCAAAAGAGGGCATTCTTATTAATTCCTGTCTTTACATCTACTTTCATATCCTAACCACCTGCCCTGCTTACATGTCTAGCCATTTTTTGAAAATCCTTTACAATATTTAACTTTCTTTCTTACTAACCTCCTTTAGTTCCATATCTTTTTTTTTAATCTGTATCTGTATTTTTATCACACACTTAGACATATATTACTGAAGGAAATCTGTTGTTGTTTTTAAAGAATACTTGTTTGAGTGGTTGTTTCTTTTTTATTGAATGTCAAGAGAAAGGAGACTGAAAAAGGTCTTTTCCCTTAAATATACTCACAGTGTGGACTGAAGTGTGAGATCTGGCTGACATGGTCAATATCAGGATCCACAGGAAATTTAAAATAACATCATTTCATATTCCTCTCTTTTAGCTAGATAGTACACCTCTGAGTTACATATTCTAGCTTCCCAAGGGTTAATTATTTTAGCTTGATAGTCTAATTCTGAATATCAACCCTAGGTTTAAACCCTGGAGTGTGGATCTGAGAAATTGTCTTCTGCTAATCCAACTCCCCAGAGGCATTTTAGGTGATTACAGTCATTCTTGCTGTAATTTATATAATTATAGAAAATCTGATTTTTCTTGGTTGTCTTTTTTTTCCCATTTGTCTCCTGTTGCCTGGCCTGAAATAGAAAGTAGAGATTTCATTTATGCTGCTAGATATGTAAGTGCATGTATTTTCCATAAGCTGTTATATTGATCATGGGATGTTTTGATGATGATTTACCAAGTGGCAACTTTTGAAAAATATATCTACTCTGAACTACCCATGCAGGTGTACATGAGAGTCAAGATAGGGAAATGAAATGGCATAACATGCATCATCAACCCTGTAAAAGTGTGACAAATTGAAGGATACTACTTTGTGAAGGCTACAGTCAGTGTATGTATTGCAATAAACCAGTCCAGTGAATAGGACTGGAACTTGGGGATGGTTTAACTAAGGACCACTGGTGCAACAAGCAGAGTCTTTCCACTTCAGGGGAAACAAGCATTGAGGGGAGAGGTCATGTTTCATTTTATGGCAATTGATAAAGTTAAAAAGAGAGCAAATTTCCAGGGTTTAAATTGTCTCATCAAACTAAATTATATCATCAGATCATCATTATTTCAAAAACCCTAGTAGGTCATTTCTGAACTTGAGTAGAAAGAAGCACTTCAGACCTAATTTTGACATGAGAAGGAAATGAACATGGTTTAGTACAAAGATGGCAGTGCTGGCTGATGTTTGGACTCAATGACTTTAGAGGTCTTTTCCAACTTTAACAATTCTATGATTCTATAAAGCAAGAGGAATTAAGTGTTTACGGATCCTTGCTTGCTCACATAACTCCTAGAGCATGAGATTATACGGGAAGGGTTATTGGTGCTAGGGTCCTGGGGTCACTGACAGGCCCCTATGGCTTTGACAAGCCTCACTGGGAGCCATCACCCTGCACTCTGCCCAGGTTGTGACTGAGCTTCCTCTGCATTTTACTTTCTTTGGGCTGTGTAAGAACAGCACAGTACTTCCCCTTCAGAGAGCACCAGACTTGCTGCATGTACATGGACCAAGTGGTGGAGGGAGGAAGTCCTGCCTTTGGGGTAAAGTAGCATAGCTGTCTGTAAGGGCTGGACACTATAGTGCAGTAGCACAGAGGAGCAGAAGAGCACTTTTTCAAGAAGGAAGAAAACCTGGGTCTTGGATTCTTCTGAAATATTCCTGTTCTCATAAAAATATTTTTTCTATTTGTATCCAGAAGAACCTATCTTGCTGCCATGAGTTGTCTAATCTCTCATCATAGCCCTACATCCTCATTTCAGAGTATCTTTCTCTCGTGATACAGTGAAAGTAAGTAATGTTCTGGGATCTCTGCGAGATGTCCAATTCCATACCCAAGCTATGTCTAACCTTAAAGAGGTTGTATTGAAAACAAACAAATATGCAAACAAAAAAAATTTAAAAAACAAAACAAAAAAATAGCAAGAAACCACAGTAACAAAAACCTGAGGTCTACAGCAAAAATTTTCAGACTCAAAATCCCTAGAAAAGCACAGAGACAGCTATGCAAATCTCAGAAGATGCCAGATATACAACAGTTATTTAGCATTCTTTTTTAGCAACCTTATCAAAGAGATAATCCAGCACAGCCAAGAAGCCTGTTTGATCCTCCTATGTTATAGTCCATGCTGTAGAGAGAAGAAGCATTATGGTAACAACGGGACATATAGAAGTCTATATTCAGTATAATATGGATAGACAGTGATTTAACAAATGCTAAAAAAATACGGACAATATGCGTATTCTTATTATGGTTTAAAATGTTGGAAGGGCAAGGGGAGGCATTCCATTTCAATTTGAAGATTTTATTCTAGTTACATGTACCAATTTTCCTTGAGCAAGATATTGTAGCTTCACGGAACTGGGAAAATTTGGTTATGATTGTCTTGTGCACCACAGAGTGCTTGAACCGGAAAAAATCTCAGTTCAAATCTCAGCTCTCTTGGGAAGGACTTGCAACATTCCTCTGAGAATCCACAGAAGGTTTTATCTCCTGATTAAATGCTTCCACTTGGAAAACAAATGTTCATTACAGCACATGAAGGAGAGTGTGAGAACAACCTGACATCTGCTTTCCAGGAAACCCTTGCAAGAAACAGAATTGATTTCAATAGAGGAAGGGAATGGGAAAAGACAAGGTACTTCATGCAATTTTTTAATTTGCTCTCTATTCAAATATGTATCTGTCCAAAATCTTCTAAAGAAAAGAAATAATACTTTTGTTGGGAGCTAGACCAGATCCTCATAACTGAATACATGGCAGAACTGGGAATTTTGCCCTGGAAAGGAACTCATGGCTGTAATTCTCCCTTGCACTCAGTTTCATGGCAGTGTGACACCAACCACAATAGATCTGTGTTACCATAACAGATAAATGAGTCCCATAGCGGTTTAGTTACTTAAAAGAATCAAAAATCAACAAATAATAGTTATGGTTACCTTCATGTTAGACTTCATAATGTTCTTGATCCACAGAATTTTTGTATTCATCAGAAATTAACTAATATCATGGTACACAAAGTAAATAACATAACTTTAAACTATTAGATTCTTTGGGGTTTCCTCCCACTTTTCCATTCCTATCAATGAGATATTTAATATATTTTTTCATCAAGAAATATCATTCCTTATCAATTTGCTTGTAGTAAGGAGCAGGTAATACAGTATGGTCAGAACAATACTTACTTGTAGCAGCTCACTATCTGTTCATTTATATAAATACTTATGACATATTTCTTGCTTTCTCCGTTCTCTCCTCTCCAACAGATTTATTTTTATTATAAGCTTGTATATCTGTCATTTTTTTGTAAAATACTATAAACAAGATATTTAGTTGGTGCCAACTGTATCTGGATTTAGAAGTTCTAATTGTCCCAGTAAAAAATAGACAGGTATGATTGAAAAGCAGAAGAAAAGTAATAACTGTTAAATCTTCGAGTAGACTATTGCTTTTCTTACTCATCCCTCTCCACCTCAACCTCACCTACTAAAGAAAAATTCAAGACAAGCAAGGTTTTCAAATCATATATTCCTTCAGTAATAATAAGGTGGCTGATGCTCAAAGCCTCTCACCAACCTTAATCCCCTAAATCCCTTGCATGCCACAGCAAATTGAAATTCAGTTGGGGCTGTCCAGCCTTGTAAAGACAAACCATCCTTCATCAAAGAGGTGTCTGTATTGATAAATTGCTCCCTTCGTAGGCATGACACTATCTCTAAAAGTGATTTGTGCACATTAGGACAGCAGAAAAAGATGAAACGAAAAGCCCTTAAGAGTAAACTAAGATGAAGAATAAAAGAGATTACTTGAAGCAGTCAAGTGGCTTTTTACAGAATCAAATTTGGGGAAGAATCATTCACTGCAGTCTCTGTAAAACACAATTCCTGCATATAGGCCCAGCAGATATGACTTACTATGAATGTAAAACCCACTATGGAATTGTTCAGATGTGCTTCCAAAGCTCTTGTAGGGATGGAGTTCAGGAGGGTAAAATACTGAGCAAACGGAATGAATTCTTCTCCTGTCTGATTGAAAGCAAATATATTACAACATTAAGTATTTTGATTCCTGCTATTCTAGTGCAGAGGGGACAAAATCTTAAGATGTTGTTGTGTTTTATCCAATGCACAAGGCTCACTTTTCTCCTACAGAAGCACAACTGTGGCCACTGCTGTTGCTGCTGTCTTCCAGTTTGAACTTGCCTTTTCTGAGTAGCTATTCTTCATTGCTTTTGCAGTTCTCCTAATTTAACATACTTTGAGAAAGGTTTGTTCCTGTCCTGCATTTGCACAACAACTGCTGCTTAGGATGTAGAATGTTATGCTGCCCCTGGTACTTCAGGTGTCTCTGCTTTTCTGATTAAGAAGTCTAAAGAAATATAAGCTAGGGGAAAGTGAATACATGATAAAGTAGAAAGATAGTAAGGATTGGACAGTAAAAGAAAGAGGCAAATATAAATAGCATTTAGAAGTCATTTCAATGACACTTAAAAATATCTGATTAAATGTATGCAGAAAATTAAGAGATTTGCTGAATCAGAATTTGAACTTAAAACTTTGTTGCACACCTCAGCTGTTTAACTGAGCATTACTACATCCAGAAGTGACCGGGAAACTTTGTTACTTGAGAAAATGTTTTTCTTGAATGTTTATTTTTGTTTTCACTTGGAATATTTATACTTTGGAAGTAGATTCAGGATTCCTGAATTTAAGCATATAGTTTTTTGATTTTTGCACCATTTCTTTTTATAACATGGTGGTAAAAAACCCAAAATTTTGTATATTCTGCCCTGTTTAAACTCCAAGTGTAAAATATATTTGAAGCATATTACAGTCATAGTAGGTGAATATCTATTTTGCAGCAATTAGGAGAAAAAATGTCTTGTTGAAGAGTCTACTCTGTAAGTTTTCAGCCCAATAGCACAAGGACCAAAAGAATATTATTAGCATTCCTGTGAAGAAAGTCCACTTTTTTGTCCTGCCACAAAAATCCCTCAGACCTCAGCCTCTGTAACAAAGAACGGTGACAAGTTATGGTGGACCAAATATTGTAACTGTGTTTCGAACTTATTTCCAGTCTTCTCTCACTTCCCTCAGCCTTCCCCACGGTATTATGGGCACTTCACAAGACGGGCCACTAGACGGAACTTGCCTGGCTAAAATAGTTCCTTGAAGAGCAGCAAAAGTGAAAACACCAAAAGGAAATCCAAAGGAGAAAAGAGATTATTCCAAAAATAAGAGCTTTTTGAGAAATATGCAGCAAGTCTATATGCATGCCCCTGAAGGTAATCAGATGAGACATAAGAATTATGCTGATCTCTGTACTGATCTTTTGTCTCTCCTTAAGGCTGGTAACTCACAAGCCAAAGAACCTTGACAAACAGAAGTGATTGACACTCTCCTCATTCAGATCTGATGTGCCTCAACCATTTTTCCGTGATTCAATTTTGTATGCATGATCTGAGTTATTCAACAATGTGTTCAGAGAATTCATATGGCTTTGCACATCTGTTTAATTACTTAGCTAATCCAGCAGGCTTTTCTTTCCACTTTGCAAATCAGAACCTCAAGTAAATCCTCTATGTGAGTTCCTGCATCCAGATGCTTATTTTAAACATAATATGAGTGGAAATGCACAAATTAAACTGGAACTTACATTGTCTGCTTTCTTAATTTGCTATTGCTATAAAAGCAAGGAAAAGTAAAACAAAATGAGAATGAGGTGCAAGAACCTCATCTCTCTTTCATAAAGACATTGAGGTTGAAGGGTCCACAACAGGGTAGAAATTGGGAAGGAAAAAATAGCAGCCTGCACATTTGGGTGGGTGAAAATGCCCATGTCTTCACAGCCTTGTCACCTTTGTGCTGTCTTCTATATGTACATATGTGTGCATGTGCATATATTAATATCAGTAAACACTGGAATTATGGGGTTCAGATATTTCATTTATTTTCTGTCCCTGAAAATGGTTTTTTTCCGATGTAGAATTTTTGCCAGCAAAGAGTTTTCATACCTACATCTTCTTTCACCTCTATTGTCTGCAGAATCCAGAAAATTAAAGCATTTTCTGTCATTTCTATATTTTTATCTTTAGTTTCAAATTTAATTCTGATATTCAGATTAGTTCAGTCCTGGTACAGGATTTCTTACTGAACTTCAGAAAATTATTTAGTTAAAATGTTGATCCAATTGATAGATGTTGATTTATTTCATGTCGTACATTAGTAGCATTTTACAGTAGGACAGAGAGATTTGTTACACCAGATCCTTCATGCAGACCTGATTTGAGCTGTGAAGGTCAGTAGCCTGGAAATCTTGTAATTTAAATAATCAAAAGAGATGGAGAGTGGGAAAGAAGCATGGAAAGTGTTCACAGTTTACGAACACAGGTAGAGGGACAAGCGTTGGATTCACAGCACAACCAGATGAAGTACAGTTACGCCAGGTTCCTCACTGCTCTCTGTTCTTTACACAGAAAACAGACAGAAACAGTCCACGGAAGCCAGATCAGCCTACCTGAGATCTGAGCCTCTGCTATGAGTGTCTTCTCATGGATTAAACACGAAGCAGAAGGCAACTGTGCTCCCAGCCAGAGAGGTTTCCTTGAAGGGCTGGAGGACAGAATTGATACGGATAGCTCCCCAGGGGAAAGTTCAACACAGTTCTAATTTCATGGAAATAAAGTAGCTAATGGCTTTAAAAACTGTGTCCTACACTCCTCCTTTCAACTCTTTCTTATTGCCATAATGTTTACAGCAAAAACAATTTGCCTGAGCAGTCCCTTTCCCACTCCCCATTCCTCTTGACCTTGTCAGACCTGCTTTAACTCCATTACTCTCATAGTCACCTATCCTTGTTCACTCAGCCTTGGGGTTCAGCTCCAGAACTACTCAAGGACTGGGCAGACAGCCAGCAGGCTCCCTTGGGCTGGCACCCATGGCAGCAGCTGTGGGGAAATCTTGAGTGGCATGCAGCCTTTGTGCTTCCCAGCGGCCAAACGCAGCACCCGTGCAACATCCGCAGCCTTTTCAGACCCAGGTATTAACAGCTCTTTCTCCTCACCAAGCATGAGCCATGCCACCCTCATGTGGTACAAATGCTTCCTCGCTCATAGTACAAATCCTTGCTGAGGTCTCATATTCACAGTCACCTCCTTGACAGAACTGTCCCCATCTCCTCTGATATCTTGGAATAGTAAACCATTTGTTTAATCTCTTTGCTTTTCCCTGACTGCTAGTAATGAAATGCTGCTCTTTCTGAAATAATTTCCTGACTATTTGCTAAGATTCATCTCCGACATTTCATTAAATATGATCATTTAACTGTACAAGTACAAATGTATTTTTAATTTAGCTTACTGCAGATATTATAGATGTGGGGAAATGAATTCGCATTGCTCTAGGACAAATATATCATTCACATATGAATGCCACAAAAGAACAAATTATTAAAAATTACTGAAACTTCCACAAAGATTTATACTTAACATTTCCATTTTCAATCTCAGTGCCCGGGAAATGTATAGCTTGTCGCTATATCACACATGATATTATGAAGAATATCTGGAAGATTTCTGTGAGAATCTTTATCAACATTTCAGTCTTGGATTTCATGTCAAGGAGCAAACTCTGCTTTTGAGAAGAAAGGTGAATTCAGTTGGGGTTTGTTTGGGAAAACTTGGCTTATCAAATAGGCTTTCATCAAAAAGTTCCCTGACAACACATAAAAAAAAAAAAAAAANAAAGAATAGAAGTAGATTAAATATTGATTAATATATCCAATGCAACTTCCACCCATAATGTTTTGTCAACCATATGTTTATAAACAATCCATCAAGGTTAGAAACCAAACCAAAAAAAAAGAAAAAAATGTTGACCTGAAGTTGGTCACATTTGGACCCAATGTGTGTTTTAGATATTTTGTAATTTCATGAGAAGCTGGAAGCAAACTGTGTTAGGTTTGATTTCTTGGATTTTTTCCCTGTTTCAGGACTAAATATTGCAAAGGTAAAAGAAACAAAAGAGTACAAATGTACAAAATGTAAAAGTGTTACAATCAATATAGTTTGTGTTTTAATGTTAAAAGTGTGCTATTATTTTAGCAAAACTTCCAGCTTGGAAGAATGAAGGCTATATTGTGCTAATCCCTATATAAAAAGGAGAAAAACAAGGGAGTCTCTGCTCCTGTAGTTCATAATTTGCCTTTTAAAAGGTAAATAACTTCAGAATATGTTGATAAATAACAGCAGTTTGCTCAAAAAATTAAAGTGATGTGTTGAAAAGTTAATTACATATATTCAGTCTGTCTAGGCTGTGATGATATGACTTCAAACTTACTTGAATCTTGGCGCATTATTATATTCTCTTTTTGTACAGTATAGGGAGCTCTGAATTATGACTCTTACACTTATATATGAGAGAAATAGTGACAGTAACACACAAAAGGAAAAATCATATGCCGGATTTTGTATTTTATCATATTCTGTTTCCATGAAACTTGACGTTTTCTTAACTGTGTTCCATGAATTGTGTTTGGGTTTTTTTCCCTGTACCTCTATTAGGAATCTATTAGTAGTTCAAACATTTTTTCTCTACTTTCACAAAAAAACAACGTTTCAACACAAATACTTCTGGTGGGTTTTTTAAACCTGAAGTATAATATTGAATTGCAGGCTGGTGCTCCCTCTGTAACTCAGAGCTTCAGGATTGCCTCTCCACAAACTGAAGGCCATCCTTTCATTGAAAAGCAGGCCTGCTTGGCTTACAACTGCGTGTGACAGGCATTACTGAAATTAATTTTGGACAAGGACGTAAACAAAAAAAAAAAAAGCCCTGTTCATAACAGCACAATTGCTGAGTCATTCCGGTGTGTTTTTTCCTGAGTTTTTTTAAATTGCTTTATATCCTGTGCATCTGTATAACTGCATAACTGAATTCTATTTTGAGTGTTCAAATTTATTTGAAAGTCTGATCTTTCGTGTTTATGAAGCAAACTATTGAGTTTGGATACAACTTAACTGGAAAAACACATTTCTTCTCTGAAAAATCATGAAACTGATATCTTGCTGGAGTGTCCTTCAACCTTTTCCTGATATGGAAAATAGATGTCTTATCTGACATTACAAAGAGATGCTTGAAGAGTCCTACCATCAATTTCATTCACTGTACACATGTGTACGTATCAACTGGAATGAGGAGCACATCAGCACAACTGATTACATTGTTCCTGTCTGAGAATTCAAACACCAATAATACTGACATGACAGGAATTAGAAGTAGTAGCTAATGAAGCATCCTTACATTTTAACTAACCCACATCTTGCATGGGATATTTGCCAGAAACACTAGTTCTGCATGTAGCCAAGAGAATAAGCAAAAAAATGCATAGGCTAACATGAGTAAACATTTATATTACACTGGTGGATGGTTCTGGCCAGCAACAGGACCATATTCTGCAGTTCAAAAAATTAAATGAATAAGGAGAAACCAGAATAATGATGTTGTGATAAATTAGGTTTGTGATTAGAAAAATTGTAATTCCTAGGTAGTGGAAATAGCAGATGCTTGAGGAAATGCCAAGTTAAGGGAGTTAAGTACCAAATCTCATTGAATTTCAACTGCCATGTTAGTTATTTAATTGTACTGCAATAAGAAAGCTGCTTTTAAAGGCCCTACAGCTCTTTTTTTTTTTTTTTTCCATCAGTAACTTTTGGCTAAGTTTACTTAGGCAATTTTTCTCACTTTTTTTTCCCCCAAGGACAGTCTTTTCTGAGGAGTGAAGGAGGAGTCCTTATTCCTGAAGTTCGCCGTGGTACCTATGAATTGCTAGTGGTACACTTTGTTTATTTTCCAGCTCCAGCTTATTTCCAATACCAGCAAGCAATCTGCAGTATTCAAATCTATTCCAGGATACAAGGAATAGAAGAAAGCGGAGGCTGGTTTTAAAGTTTGGGGGTTTTTTTCTTAGGATAGAGCTAGTGGAAGAATTGTCTTGATATTTGACCAAGCAAATTATGCCAGCTAGTAGGTGCTTTAATTTGTATGCCTGAGGCTTAAACAATGCCACATCTACTTAGAGACCTGAGCATTACTGTTCTGCTCCTGTTACAGTTAGTGATATTGAATCGTGTTACTGCGGATATGTGTCTGTAAGTCCTACTGGCTACATGTGTGCTTGTGTGCATATTTCTAGCATGGGGACAGGAGATGAAAAATAAAACTAAAGATTAAGGAGAAGAAGTTAATTATCTAATTTAAATAAAACAATCCATTGGTACGTGCTTGTGGACCAAATGAACAAAGATGTCACAAGTAATCAAAAGTTTAGGGTCAAGACTAATCCAAAGTGATCTTGAATGCAGGATGTCAAAAGATTTCAAATTGATAAGAGAACAGTCCTAGATCAGCATGACATGGCAAACAACCAGTTGAAGTGCTGAGCTAAATAAGCCATACTAACATGCAGGAGACTTTATTTATTATTTATTTATTTATTTTAAAACAAATTAGTATATACAGCTTTTCCCATTAGGATATGTCCCCTAAAATGCTGTGGTTTGTTTTATAGATGTGCATCATGTGAATACATTTTAATGAGACATAGGCCATCTAATTACACGTTTGTTTCAAGCACATCATGTATGTTCCAAATATTCTGATTACCAGCTGCAGCACCTTAGTAGCAATAATTTACTCTTGGTGCTCAGCCATCATCTACTAAACATTATAACCTCATAGTCTCTTACCTACTGAGGGCACTACAAACTGTATATTGTCACATCTACAACTAATGCCCTGCCCCAATGCTGCCACTGTTCTTACTATGTAACTATAGATTTGCAGAACTGGGAAATGGATCAGCAGGCACCAAATTAATCAAGGTCAAATATTTTCATTCTTCTTACCCAATGTAAACATTCTTTCCTCCAGGGTGTCTGTTCTCTACTTGATAAAAAACACTAAAAGAAACCTGTTATGGAGCTATTGTCAACAAGCGTCATGGTATTTTACGTTATCAAAGCAGGACAATAACAATCATAAGAATTTCCATAATGTTGCCTCTACAGAAATTAGGAAGTCTTTGGATATATAAAATATAGAACTGAGTGCATGAGATCTAGGTTCTCTCAGTATATCTGCTGAAGATTTCTTCTGACACCCTATTTGACTCAGTCACTGAATGTGGATTTGTCCTTCTGCAGAACAGGAATATTGTCATTTGCAGATGTCAGTGTTTTCTGCCACTCACCTTGGAGAAGCTTTCTGACTGGGATGCTGTGAGGCTCCATGCACTGACATTATTTTTAAAAAAATATCTCGACATTTAAAAATGTGCAGGTGAAGCTCCTGTGGAAATCTGATTTAAATTTTTGTCAAGCAAAGTCTTCTTAGAGACAGTGCTGACTTTCAATTCAGAAGCCATTTGTATGATTATGCTTTTTACTGGCCCTTAATAATGGCTGCAGTTACACCAGTGACAACAGCATAGTAAGAATATTGGTAATATTTAAGTATACTCCGCACTGACATGTAGAATATTGTCAAGTTCGGATAATTAGAGTCCATTGCCTTTTTCAGTTACCAAATGCACTGTCACACAGACAAGGCTAGCGTAATGTAGTTACAAATGATCTGTTAATCCATATAGCATCATTTTAAAAGCAGAAGCTTAAGGGTGGTGTTAAAAATGGTAACAGCACAAGAGAGTCAAAAGAGGAAGGACTTGCTCGCCAGGAAGAAATACGTGTACATTTCTCTGAGTCAACAATATCAGCCAAAAAAATGCCAGTATTTCAATTTACTATGCCTTAAGTGGAAATGGAGAACTTTCTGTCCCCAACCATCCGAGTTACCATGAAGTTAAAGTCAAAACTATCCATAAACTGTCAAGCAGTTGGCAATATATTTCTCACCAAAGTCCTCATCCCATGACTGCTAGAATTGCACACATAGAGGTTTATACCCAAACTTTGTGGAACCCAGGCAAGGAGAAGAGGATATAAACATAATTTGAACATACTGCCTTGCCACAAGTCATCATCCTATGTACATGATAGAGACTTTGTAGATGTGACCTGTAAGACCATAAAGCAAGGAAGTTTGAACTCTGGTAAAATTATATCAGTAATTTCACTAACAAATTGATGAGAAGAAATACTTGATACTAAGTACAACTCTATGTTAAACAAGGAGCAAGGTGTGCTGGATAGCCTCAGGTATAAATATATTAGAAAGCAGTTCATTTTGTCTGGCTCCAGAACCAAATGGGCTGAAAAGCAAGTAATCATCTGCTAAAGTGAAAGTTTTAAACCATCATCAAGACTTGAACATTCAGTGGTCTTGCATGCCCCTCCTTATTTTAGAAGGATCTGAAATAAAATTCTGAACAAAATCACCTTATTTTTGTGAACAGCCTCTGGTAAAATAACAAAAAAGTACTTTGAAACCTGTTTAACATCCTATAGCAAGTGCCCTTCAGGTCCTGCATAACAAGTCAACAGGTAAATTGTAATGACAGTGTCATTTTCAAGCAGCACTCTTTTGGTATATTCACTTTGGTACAACTTACTTCTTGTCACTTTTTTGAAAAGCATATTACCCATCATTGAAGTTTTTCTGTCTTTTATTTATGCGGTAATACAAGAAAATACCTTTCTACATATATCCTGCTCTTGCATAAGACATGAGCAGCTCTCTTTTTAATATGCCTTTCTTGAAATAAAAAAGCAATATGGAAAGTATTATTAAAAAAATCATCCAGTCTCATCCACTGCTGCAGTAACTTAACTGTGTTCATCCAGATGCACATTTCCAACTGAACTCTTGTTAGAATGCAAGCTGGAACTATACATTAATTCCACTAATGGATAACTATGTTTTACTGAAAAAATAAAATAATAAATTTGCTAAACTGCTACTGGAGTAGCAGATAAGTAAAGCTGTGGTAGCTCCAACAGAAGAATGAGGCTCAGAAGACAATTCCACCCCAGTGCTTTTGCACTCTGCTTTGGTGACTTCAGGCAAGCCACATAAGCCCTTTTTCCTCTTTCTAACTGTCTTCAAAATGCTAATTCAAATAGATGTTTAGCTCCATCATCAAAGTGATGTTACATGTATTGGAACCCATGAGCACTGTCTCTCAAGCAAGTCTGCATTGTAAAACAAAATTGTGACAAGATGGAAAATCTGTCTATCTCCATCCTATGAATTCTAATTTTACTGGAAAATTACACTATCATCAAACATATCACTGTAAGTATGATCTGTTATACACTGTCTATGCTGCACCATATACTGATCAGCCTTGGGAAAATATGAAAGTTTTTTATGAATATTAGTGGTCTCCTACTGAATTGCACACCCTGTGTAACAGTAACTGGTTAAAGTGACAAAGTAATCCATCCATCCATTCTCTGAGAGGAGAAATTATAAAATACAAAACCTCTTGTAGGAAACACAACTATTGGGTATGAAACTCACATAGCAAGGCTGGAAGCACATGTCAAGTGAGAGGATGAAAGGAAAATATCTTTGTTATAGGGGAAGACTTTTAAATCAGGCAGCAACTATGTGCAGAGCAAGTTTACTTAGAACGAAGAGATTAAAACGGGGACTTAATGGTCCCAAAAACACTACATTGGAAAACGGTTTCAGGACTGGCCTGACTCAAAAGATCTTTTTGAATTAATGAAAAAATTCAGACATGATATATGTATAGAGTTTGTTGCTATATCCAGATCTGAATTCTTCGTGTTATATAGGAAGAGAATATTTGGTTTTAAGATCTTGTGTGATGTGTCTGTGTGTGTCATGCCATTTACTATCGCTTGTCTTTGAAGGGTTAAATTATAAAAGCAAAGTGCCTGCTCTATACTCACTCCAGGAAAGGGTGTAATTAAGCCACTGGGGAAATAGCACCTGTCAAAAATACTTGAAGCACAAGTCTCAATTTTTGTGGTAAAGAATAGGTGCTGGAAATATGATGTGAAGCTGAAAGGAAATGTTTGCAACATAATAGTCCAGCCTAAAACACAAAGCCCAGACCAACACTATTCACTTATTTTGCTACAATTTTGACAGTTTCTGCACGTATAAGAAAAATATAAATAATTAATTGAGAACATTTAAAGAGAAAAGTTACAAAGGAAGTAAATGGTTGCTGTGATTTGCTTATTATATACTCACCTTAACATAGTTCCATACTATACTTGGCTTCATTGTTCTTTTCTTTTCTTTTCTTTTTCTTTTCTTTTTCTGTGTCTTGTTCTGTCCAAAGCAACATAAGTAAAGTAGAGGGAAAATCTTTTCCCTCCAACATAGAGTGAAATTGAAGAAAATATTATTTTAGAAGAAACGAAAATTATTTCCTTGGTTTAACAACCAGATCAAAACATTCTCCTAGTTTTATTTTAGGCTTCCTACACAGATAATGTGCACTTGATATACACTTGGTTGGAGAAGCTGAATGTAATAGAGAAGACAATAACAGGAGCAGACTTCATAGATCTGCACTGGCTACAGGTACCTTATCACAAGTGAATTGGGAATGCAGAATCCAGCAGCAGCAGAGCAAAGGAACCCACTTCCCATAACCATGAGAACAGATCATTCATATATTTAAGTAATATTATATGTAGCTTAGATCAAGGTGAGAATTCATGAGGCTTGTTTCAAGCCAAGGGAAAACATTTCCTAAGATTTACTTCCCACACTAAATAAAAGGCTAATGTTCTGCACTCATCACATCAGACATTCTCCCCACTGGAGCACAGGGTGGTACAGGTCCTATCTAGATATGCACACATACATGACTGCTTTTCCATTGAATTAGCCTGAGTACATTATACATAGTTTATGCAAGCTTTATTTTTTTGCGTATGTTGTGTTAGGCTGAGGGAGATCAGTTGCAAGTTTAAAGCAAAAGTTTGAATGAAGCAGGCAGACAGTATGTAATTTGGCAGAAACCTCAGCAGTACAAAATTAATACATCCAAATACTTTTACCACATTTAAATTGCAGGAGTGAGATTATCCTGGCTCAGTGCTTTAAATCCTATAGCCAAAAAGGTTTTGATGTGGAATTAGCGCTCTATTGTTAGATTTACTGTGGTCACAAATTTATTCAGCTAATAGCTTTTCTTCTCTGCACTGCTGGCTCAGTGTAGAGCTGAGGGGGTGACCACCACCTCAGCACATCTACACACATTGAAGTGTCTTCTCTAAGGCAACCAGTGATTCCAGTGGGTTATTTTTTTGAGAGGAGCCTTTCAGTTGTCTCAGCTTATCGTAGGGTTTTGCTGAATCTCACGTGGCTGCCAATATAACTGCCAATGTTTAAAGAAGGCGAGAAGTAAGCTGTGTAATAATAAAGCAATGATTTTGTGCTGTTAATCCGTTTGAGCATTGCTTTGTGTAAGTGCGCTCCATTCCCTCCAATCTCCTTCTTCTCAACAGTAACTGACTCAGGTGGGAAACCTGGTTAGGCTGCCACAGCTAACCCCTTAGAACATTTGAAACTAAGCTGGGTCAGCCCACGCATTTGTAATGTTCCCCGAGGTATGCCAAAAGCATGGTTATAAAAGTAAACTTTCTACAAGGCTTAGCAAAATTTAGTCAGGTAATTGTTAGTTCTCTTTTTTTGAAACTCTTTATTCCAGATATCTAAGTCTTCCACTCTCACAAGAGTGGTCGTGCCATAGTCAGAACTTCTGTATTTTTTGTCATAAATTCATTGTAAAAGAGAAAATTTTAGTCTTGTACATCACCAGGTATATCATCTGTGATTAAAATAGCAGGTGATAACAATAATGATGAATCAGCTGCATGGAGAGAAGTCTGTTCCTACCAGAGAAAAGTCAGGAAAGTGGGAAAAAGGATGCTGATATTTGGATTTATCAAATCCATTCAGATTTAATGGATGCAAAAAATGTAACCCTGTGCTGTACTCAGTTGTCAACTCAGATATAGACAGACTGCCAGATGCAATCAGCTGCAGTGGAATCAGATCCAGCAATCTGACTTCTTTTTCTTTGCCTTCTCCTCGGCATTAGCCAAACTTTTCAGAGAAGTCACTAATATCTGTCATGTTCCCCCAACCAATGCGGACAAAGTTTCAGTTAGTCATAGTTTTGACTAACAATTAACTTAAGAGCAGAGCTATCTCATTCGTTCAGTCAAATAATGAAGATACTGCATTAGGAACATTGTTTATTTTAAGGGGTATTAACATCATAGTCTTAGGAAATTTTATTTGCAAAATCCATCTTTGATTGAACTCAACAGCCATCTCACGGTAGGAGAACTGCCAGTGTGAACGGCAAGTTATGTAGGAGCACAGAACATTAAAGGAAAATATTAAGACACACAAGGGAGTGCTGTTTAGTTAATGGTTTATATGGATAAATTATTGTTGTGGAGTTTAGGATTTTGAAAATTCTACTAGGTTGATGGCCTGGCTGTGCCTTCCATGTATACTTAACACTGCCATTGACTTCACCAGTCTCTATTGTTTCCTCAAGTTTCACAAGTAGAGTCTATACCATTAAATCTTTCACCAACAACAGAAGCATGTCCACCTCTAGAATCTCCAAACTTGAGTGTAGTCAAACAGTGAGAAAGCATTTGCCAGTTCTTAAGCCCCATTAAGGCTATGGTTCTGCATTGCAGTCACTCACATGCAAAATCACTGAATGCAGTGTGTTCTCTACAGATACCAGCACCTGTTCTCTAAACACTTTTTAAAAGAGGAAAAGTTACAGCAGAAATGGCAATGCCCCTATTGCAACCCGTTGGACACACAGCAGAGAAAAATTAATTGATTGAAACACATTTTGCAGTAAGGTAATTAAACTCAGTTCTTAGACCTAGGAAAACATATATTTAAGCCTTTGAACTTTTGAATTACTCCAGTTGTTTTGTATGCCAAATTGACTTCATGACCATGCATTTCTAGTAATAAAATATAAAAATATTTATGCATCAGCATTCTCTTTTTTCCTGCCTCAGACTAAAGAAATGTCAAAACTGACATTTCATGGTCAGCATGAGACTGCATTCATGACAAGAGTTTTGGAGTGGGTTTGGTTTCCCTCAGCTTACCCAGTTTTGCCTTCTAAACTGAGCGTGAAAGGGCCCTACCTTATCTAACAGCAAGTATGTGAATGTTACTAAACTAAATCAATCTAAGCAGGATTTCATCCTTCAAGTAGGACCTGTAAGTTGGTGTTAAAAGCCTGGTTAAACTTACATTTATTAAGTTGCATTTACTGACTGTAACTGCTGTAAGATTTATAAATCTTTACTATTGTGCCCTAGATTGCAAGAATAGACAGATTAGAGCTGAAAACAGGAATTTTCCACTTAAGATAAGCAATTGGTAACCTTAAAGAAAAGGTAAAACTATTGATCTCCTGTATTACCTCATTACTGACAATAAAGAAAAGTAAACAGGAAGAAACAATTACTCTTTTCTGAACTACAAAAGAAACAGATTGTGCACAGCAGTTGCACTGGATGTCTCTGGCAACCACCTTCACTAATGAGAAAAGATATATACCTTTCTGATTTTGGCAGGGTATACCAGCCCTGGGGTACGTTGTAAAGGCTAATCAGCCAGTCTGACAGGCAGCTGAGATGTTAAATCAGCTAAGAAGGATATTTATTAAGTATAATCTTAGTAATACATTTTCTTATTTCATCTGTTTGTAATTTTATTCTATTATTTGAAGTATGTATTGTTGTTTAGCTAACTGTAGGTTTTCATCCTTAAACCTTTTCAAAGGATTTAAGGATCTGGAAAACTACAAAGCACCCCAGTTCTTTGTCCCTGAAGTCAGAGAGCTGAAATACTCTTGTGCCCCACATCTCAATAGCTTTATCCATTTATCCAAAGAGCATCAGAGTGATCAACTTCTGATTTGGCCAAGCTGAGAAAAAATAGTTTAAGGGGCATGTGAAAGAATCATCACCAGTGGCCTGTTCAAGTCAGATGTTTCCTCATTCTTGTGAAGAATTTGGGAAACAGACTAAACTTCAGGGCCCTTATACTATCATAGAACATAATATATATTATAAACTCTATAGTGTGCAACTACTTCCTGGAAAAATAATTACAAAGCATTTTTTGTTTAATAATCTATTTCTAACCAATTGCTTTGAACAACTCTTTTAAAAACAATACTGAAATTATGGCTAATGTGACAAAATTGCTTCTGGGACTGTTTGTGATCAGAGGGTCCTTTATTCTTTCATTATTAGTAACAGCTGGAAGTACTAACACAGGCAATTTACTTAGTAACAATAATCACAATAATGTACATTTAAGGTCTTTCCCTTACTGAAATTTGAAGTCTTGTTCACACATGCATTCTTGTCACGAACTCTTTCATCTCCTTACTAACCACTGATAGAGTCAATGTAGGCACCTCTTCTGACATAGCCTGCAAAAAGTCATGTCCTGTAGTTTCCCTCGCAGATCTGCATGCAGGATATTTGTATCAGTGTGCTGTGGAGTAGTACTAGGCAGCTTCAACTTTCCTTACCCATCCATCTGAAGTTGCATCAGTGTGGCATCTCGGTCTCCTGTAACATACGTCTCTATGCCTTTTGGCTCTTTGCTAATGCTGGTGAAATATTTCTCTTGTATGTGCATAGGAAAAAAAAAAAAAAGGAGACAACGTGGAGGTTCAAAGGTGCAGGAAAGTTGGATACTTTTGTCTATGTAAGGAAAGCAGAGTAGATATGTGCTTGTCCTTGCTTTCCTGTAGAACTCAAGCAAAGATTAAGATGAAAAACAAGAGTGAGAATGATTAGCAATGTACAGGGACCAGGCAACTTCAGTCACTTGATTCAAGTGTTATTCTTCTTCAACATCTTCATTCCAGACACACTAAAACAAATCATATGGCTTTCTTTACATTACTTTGAGCAACACATTTTTTGTCTGCTTTTAATCTTGATAAGCAGTTTACTATGAAATATTCATACTAGGCTGCAGTTGCCATAGAAAATGTTGTAAAGTAGATGTACAGAGAACTAGACTTACTAAGGCTGGAGTTTCACTTATATGTTCTGTTAACTTGCAACAAGCAGCAGCCTTCTCTGGTTCATTCTAAACTAATACAGAAGAAGTGACATTAGAGACTACCAAGTGGCTTTTGCTACTTAACTTGTTGGCACAAAGTCACAGTACATACCAGAATAGACACAAGCAGAAAGACAAAAGGGGAAGAAAGTATGCATCAGATGATTAGAAAGGCCCATCAAAGAGAGAAGGAAAAGAGAAATAATTGCTAGGAAGTTTTCTTAGTGCATTTCCAACTTAGACACATGCATAGAGCTACTGAAGACAAAGATGACAACCAATAGTAATGCTTTGCTAGAGAGGCAGGTCTAGGTCATGGCTGCGTTCATGCTGGTCAGATCTGATTGACTGTGACAAACAGTGCTGAGTAATTGCTCTAATCACTCCAGTAGGCATTGTACCTTGGCGCAACAAAAGAATGATGCAATAGCGGCTTCAGAAGCCTGCCGGCCCTTCAACCTGACATCTCTGACAGCAGTGCATTTGTTTTAATGGGGGGGTTATTTGGAGTTGCTGCTGTTCAACAGGGGAGAGCCCAATGCGTCTTCTGAAGTTGGCCAGAGATAAGGGCCTCATTAAAGTGCTCAGGAGTACTTATTTGCAGGTTGACTTGCTGTGATGATCAGTTGGTGGAAAGCTATAACAATGAGAAGCGCAAAAACATGTCATAGAGCATCGGCTGCAGGTTTGTGCTTCTCTAGAGCAGTGAACAATTAGGGTGGTGTGTCGTCAAAACTTTCATGTCAACAAAGCAACACATTTGCTTTAAATGAGACAAAGTCAAGTCTACTTAAAGGAAATCGAAACTGGAACATTCTTCTGAAGTACATGCCGCTTCAGGATGCCAGACTGTTTGAGAAGAGTACTGGGTGAAAGACTCCATGAGGAATCTGTAAATTCCCTCCTGTAATTTGTGCTTTCTTCCTCCTTCATGTTTGCATAGTCTCTGCTTATAGCAACAAGGTTTTGTGAAATCTGCTCTCCCTTCTAAAGGAGATGAAGCAGCCTGAGATATCTACCTCTTTCCTGTTACAGAATGCCTTCAGAATGACTGTTGTGTGGAAAGCGGCAGTTCATTTGCCTAATTTTAAGGGATGCTACATCTCTTCAGCCCTTCAGCCATTCCACTCTCCTAACCACTTGCTGCCTCTGGAAGTCAAGTATATTCAGGGCTCTTCATAACTGAGCAAGTCTGATGCACATGGTAAATGCCCAAGATGAACTTGAGTGTCTGTTTTGCTGGCTGCTACAAAACGCGTCTGACTCGCAAAACAGTATGCACTACATGATTTTATTGCCCACTCTCTCGGTATTAAAAGCAAACACTGCTTGCTGGGATGCACTCACAAGTATCTCATCTATAAACACTAAGTGAATTGTCATTGAAATATGCAGCTTACCCTTCTATTGCAAGAGCTAAAATGTTTAACACATGGGTGAGTCCCCTCTGGGGGACTGACACTTGGCAGAGTCGGCCTCTCTTAATAACACGTTGTTCTGCAATGGAATGACTACAATAGATAATACTAAATGGATGTAAGTAAAAGGCATGCTGGTATATACTTTGTTTATTTTTATCCACTTCTCTGTGTACGCACACATGCAGCAGTGTTTGTATATAAAGAGGTCAGGCTGCTTGACCTTCAGAAAATAGGTGGAGCTGCAAATTCAGCAGCACTGTTGTTTGCACTGCTTTAAGCATTCATCCCTCTGTAACAATTTCAGAGCTACCCTTTAGGGCAAGTTTATAGTTTGTATCACCTATGTGCTGCCAAGCATTAGGAGCTATGGTTCAGCTTTATATTTTAAATGGATTTTTTTTTTAACTATTTGCTAATAACTTAAGTTCTCGGTATTTTGCAGGACTGTGTGTATATGCAGGTGCTAGTGTGTGTGTGAAAGAAAACAGGAAGACTTGGAGCAATGACTGAGCATCAGCTCATTTAAGGCAAGTTGAGGGTTGTGGCGTCCTTGTTGCTGACCAGTCCACAGGAAAGCCATGATGGTCTTGGGAAGGTAGCCACATTTGCCTTGTCTCAGAAGTTTTAACCAGCAAAGGTGAATTGGAACAGATTGGCCTACCCTTACTAGAATTATAAGTGATTCCGAGAAGTCTGGAGAATGATTTGCAGAATCATTTTAGCAATATCACAGAATGGCATTTTGCAGATATTCAAGGACAGGTCCATTAAGTGGGACTTCTTCAGCAGTCCTGAAAATACCTCTTTGAACTAACGTCCATTCAGTTGGGACATTTTGATGAAGGAACACAAAGGAAAAAGAAAAGCCTCCAAAGGTACAGATCACAATAGAGGGAAAGAAAACAGGGAAAAAGCAAAGCCCTAGAAAAAGTATATTTAGATGTTTCAGTGTTTGTTGTTTGGTTTTTTCAAAAATGGATTTTGCCTAGACATTGCACTCTATATTCCATGTAAGCAGACAAGGCAGCCTAATCACAAGATTTCAGAGAGAAATCATAGACTTGCTGAGGAGGCAGCAAAGGCAGCACTCGAGAGTCACACATATAAAGGGATGCATGCTTAGCCCATGCTTTCTTCAAGACTGAAATAAATGTCTTCTTTAAATTAAACTTTAATTCAATTAGATTAAATTAAAGGTTGATCACCCAAAATATAGCCTATTAAGCTAGTGTGCTCTTACTATTGCTTGTCATGGGAGTTCTTGGGCCACTGAAGCCTCTCCTGAACTAACTACTGAAACGTTGCTATCCATATAGCCAACTCCACTTAATTTTATTCAGGGTTACATGGGGAAAGGTTTGCAATATTGGAAAATTTTAAAAATCACGTAGCTTCTGTCATTTGCTAATGTGAAAGGCAATTTATTTTGACTTATTGGTCCTATTTTTTTCTTTTGTCATACCAGTATTTATAAGTAAGTCTGTTTACTTTGTTGAATGTAGTTAGTTATATTCATAGCTGATGTCTACAGAATCACAGAATCCCAGAATTAACTAGGTTGGAAAACACCTTTGAGATCATCAAGTCCAACCTATTGCCTAACACCATCTTATCAACTAAACCACAACACTAAATGCCTCATCAAGTCTCTTTTTAAGCATTTCCAGGGACGGTGACTCCACCACCTCGCTGGGCAGCCCATTCCAATGGCAAATCATTCTTTCTGTGAAAATTTTTTTTCTAACATCCAACCTAAACTTCCCCTGACACAGCTTGAGACTGTGTCCTCTCATTCTGTCACTGGTTGCCTGGCACAGCAATGGTGACCTTGATCTGCACAAGTTGTGGATTTGGCCCACGTTCTCAGTGGGCTTATTCCAAATACATACGAAGGTTAGAATCCAACCCAGCAGGTACCCAGAATGGTTACAGTTTTAATTGTGGGAGTTACTTGTGTAGGGACATTACACTGAAATTTGATTATAGCTGCTTCGACAAGTGTAACACTCTGTAGGAAAATCAATCCTGTTTCTGTAATGAAGAAAAACAAGTCATTTTCAAAAGGAAATATGATTATACATTCACAGCTTAGGCTGAAGAAACAGAATGCAGCTTAATACAGTGCAGGCTTGCTCAGAGGGAATATCCACTCGCTGAGGCCAGCATAACAAGATTGGATTCCAGTTTAATGTGGTTGTGACTTAAATCCCTTTGGAGAGTTTGTTTGACAATCTGACAAAGTTATCTCAAGAAAAATAGGTTAAAAAACATAAACTTGACTTCACTAACTGCATTTCCTCTTCAGCATGTAGAGTATTTTGCCTGGAGGCCCCTGCAGCCCGAAGCCCCATAGGTAATACCACTTTGTGCCTTTACATAAACCAAAATGTTTTAGCAGGCATTTTGCTCCAAGAAAAGGTTTGCCATATGATCTTAATGCAGGGAAATAAGGTCTTTCTGATCTTTCCACACAAAACCTGTAACTTACCAGAATATATGATTTAACTGAGTATTAGCTGATCACTTTACTTTATTAGAGATCCCTCTGCAGTCTCTAGAGTATTCAGTAGTCCCTTTTTTGTTATACCCTGTTCTCTGCACTTTGAAGTGATAAGCAGCCTGAACCCATATGTTGTTCCATTTGTTTGGAAGTTTACTGATGCTTGATGTTTTCCTTACCAGTGCCATTTTTTAACTCCATTATACTGATCATCACCATGATCTCACTTTCCAAACTTATGACCTCACATATTCACTGCTAGATATGCCACAGATGAAGGTCTTACTTTTGCTGAACCTTGCTTTTCTCTCCAGGTCGAGCAGCTGGACACATCAACACTGAGAGCTGTAGCTTGCTCCCTTCTCATCTGAAGTGACTCCAAGTGAGGGCCCAGCCCAGCAGATCAGTAAGGCTTAAATTTTGGAGTGGATAGACCCTGGAAAGACAACCCCAACTAGGTGCAAGCACTGTGCAGTAGGGTTCTCAGAAGTGTAGCATGGGATACTTTTGGAAGCACAAAATTACATGACTGGTTGACCATGACAGCAGACTGTCCTGTCTCCAGGGCATCAGTTGAGGAGTACAGAGAACACGGCCTTCCATGAAGTCTCTGAAACCAGCTGAAGATGACCCTAGCACAATGTTTCAGTGACCCAAGATGTTGATAAACAATCAGGACAGGTCACAGGACAGAAGCAGAGGATATATACCCAGCTGAGCAACTTTCACTCTGAATTCCTGCATGTCACATTCAGATCACGAGCTGGGGCACTTCCAAAGAGCATTCTGAATTTCATCGCTGTCTTAATGCCTTTTAAACCCCAGATTGCTTGGGACTCAAATGTTAGGAGTTGAGAGCTGCCACCTCACATATACCTAAAGTCCCTTTCTCCTCAGTGTTCAGTAAGCTTTGCTGGTTGTGTGGGCAGCTTCCTGAGAAACACCTACAAGCTGATATTTGGGAATATTTCCTGTCACAAGTTCTTCTCATATCCTGGATCTCCCCATATTTGAAGTATAACCTTCTGCTGGTAGTCATAACTCTTCTCACAGATCCAGATGCCTTTGGGAATAGGAACCTTCAATTCCTTGGCCTTACAGTGCTCAGTTTTACTAGTAATGAGAAAAGGTTTGGCAAAGCAATTACTTCTGTCCTCTGTTCCCCCTTCCCTGCTCATGTAGCTCAGCATGAAACACTATTCTCATAACTACTTAGTTATTATCATAACTAAACTTCTCTATCACCAGCCTCTAGCAGGAAATGGGTACTTTCAGCGGCATAGCCAGCAACAGGTCCATGTTGCCACCTACCACATCCTGGAAACTTTGATTTCAAACAGTGTGACATTCAAACAGTGCCTTGCTTGGGACACAGTAATTTTCTAGGGTTGTTCCTGGGGCAGCAACAGCCTCCTAAGCAGAAGCTAACTTTCCTCCCACAGATGGCAACAGGCCATTATCTCAAACTACACTTGAGAGATGAGATGAGCATATGGGGTATGTTGTACTCTGAGCTGTCTCAGGGTACCAGCTGATATAAGCACTATCTGATGTGCTGTGAGTAATTCAATAGGAATGCATGCCTGTCTGCACCAAAGTTGTATTGCCAGGTGATCCAGTAATGCATAAATCCAATCTTAGTGATCATCTGACTTAACATTCAATGCTTGGCTCCATCATTAATCTCACTGTGTGATTTTAGACAAGTCATTTTCCCTTCCCTGAGAACCACTTTCCCACAGCTGGAAAGTGGGACATAACAGGTTCCTGTAAATCTGTACCTCTTGGGGGCTTACTGTCCCGCTGCAGGATATAAAAATGAGCGTTTGCAAACAAAATGAAATAATAATCATAAAGAAAAAAAGTGAGAGTGGAGAACAGCTGTGTTTTAAAGTTTGGTTGGAGGCTAACTATCACCAAAAATAAGGAGTTTTATTTTTATTCAGAAAGTAAATTTTAGAGAAATAAATTGTTTTTCTGTCCACCCTGTAGATGCACTCAGTGCAAAGGAGTCCTTTCTAAGGGCTGTACTCTGAAGCACAGAGATCAGCCTCAGCATTTGCAAATGCTGGTGCTGCAAGAATCTTTCTGCTTCTCTAATTAATTAGATTAAACTGAAATAATATTGGCAGTTTTATCCATCTGCTTATTTTTCTGTATTCAAATGGGTATTTTTCCTCTCTTTGTCACTGGACAGAAATACTTCTGTGAAAAGGATTAGATGATTCCACACGATGTTAACTTGTGAATCATCACAAAGTTAAAAACTATATGTGTGAGAATTGTAGGATGAAATTCATCTTTGTTCAGCCAAATTATTGATTTAAAAAAAAAAGGGGGGGAGAGAAAATAGCATAATATGGATCAGAAATCATTCTATGCCATACTTACTAACTGTTCCAAAAATGCACCTTTTAACCTTCCAAAACAAAGTGTGCTAAAGTAGTGTGTAATGTTGAAGAAAGTATTGCATTTACACAGACTATTTTTCTCTCACTGCCATATGTCTGACATATACTGCCACTGTTACTACTGCCCTTAGTGATTAATGGGTTTGCCTACATTTTGGAAGAAAAGCAGTTTTAACATTATGGGCTAGATTCAATAGTGTACTTGAACACCTCAAACCTGTCTAAAGCCTGTTTAAAGTTCATATATCCTTTTTGGGTTGCTCCTTCTGTTTGTTTTTTAGAAAATGTATATCCCTATTGCACAAAACTGAGACTGACTAAGTGAATTAGTCCTCAGTTTAACAAAGCTGTTAAAGTTAAGAACCTTTAAGTATGTGAGGAATCAGTAAGATCAACTCCAGGGACATGACATAAGTATGTGAATACACAACTCCCTGAATACATGCCTTGGCATGGCAGAGGAGTGGGAAGTCTTCCGCATAAAGCTGATCCCAGAGCTGCTGAAGAGTGAGGAACTACAAATTAAAGCAGCCACACGTGTACTGAATATGGGTCTTCTCTTTAACAGGACCTCCTGAGTTTCGTTGTCGTGCTTGGCTCATCGTCATAGCACCTGAGCACACTTGGAAAGTTAAGCCAATCACTTTACACTAGATTTTAAGATTCAAATTGTTTACACTTAAGTCTTCAACCGTGGAAATTTACTTATATTACTTTTTGGCCACAAAGGGAATGCCTATTGCTTTACACACTCATCCAAAGGTTACTTATGATTTAAAAAACCTCAGGCCTAGAGAATATGAAGGAAATGTATTGTTCAAATAAAGGTTAAATTCATAATGCGCTTTGATCTTCTACTAAAAAGTAACAAAACTAAGAACATTATCCTATGCCTACTACAGATTTAAAAATATTAAAAATGAAGAAACTCCTTTTACTCACAAAGATCTAATGTCTTTTACTATTGTGCAGGATTATTTCTTAATTAATATCACATTTACTAGCATTTTATCCAGCCAAGGTTTAAATGTCTGAAAGAAGATATTTTACAGTTTATATCACTCTGTCAGTGCTGAGATAATGGTGTTACTGGTTGCATAAAAATCACTAAATAGGTATTAAAAATAAGAGGAAAAGTCCTTACCGCCTACAATGAGAAACATTCTACTCTGTGTTCATCCATGTGCCTGAATTTGAGCTGCTATTTCAGACTGTGAATTTCAGTAAATCCTCCAGGTAAAATGGAGGGCTAAGTTTTTGTCTCATTACTGAGTCAAAAAATTACCACCACCACCCTAACCCCCCTTTCATTTCTGAATTATATTTAGGGCAGACATGGTTAGACAACAAACATGACCCAGTGGTCAGTCAAAACCCCTTCTGTGAAATGCTAGTGTGTCAAAGATATTTTCTTAAACGTGTGCTTTTTTATTTTTTATTACAATGAAAAATGTGAATCACTTTTCTTCTGTTTGTTTTTTTCCCTATATTGTTTGCTCTAAAAATAATGGGTAAAATCCTGCCCAGCTTAAGCCCCTGGGAGATCTGCCAAGATATCATTCATCTAGTGCAGCTTTCACACCATAATGTAAGTATTATGGATGTTGAATTTTAAATAATAACGTCCTTTTTCCAAATGCTTTTTAGCCACTAAAATTAAACAAAATGAAAAAAGTCAAAACAGTCAAGCTTAAAAACCCCTTCTCTCCTAAACACTTGACATTTTTGCTCTTGACTCTTCTAATGTTATAATTTAATTTTTTTTTTGGTTTTCACAAGCAGGCAGGCGAGACAGGACTTGAATAGTGAACATAAAATCTCTGCTTTTTTCTCACCTCCTTTTAAATGCCTATCAGACAGTCTTTATATGCATAAAAATTTAAAAAAAAAAAAAAAGGAAAAACCAAACAAATCTATTATTTGTATGGGGTCAGGACTTCAATTAGTTGGCTTACTCAGTTAATTCAACTTTAAGCTAACATTTCATTTTTGAGCAAGAAATATTGACTCAATCACTAAAGTTCCTAACAAGCAGTCCCACTCTATTCTTTGAAGTACAGGTTGTCAGCTTTTTTCAAATTGTATTTTGTATCTATTTTCAGGGAACTTTAGTGTATGCTTATGCAAATAGATTATAGACAATGTTGATTTAGATGATTCCTACATGCAAGCACCCAACAATACTCCCTTCTCCATCAGATGGTAAGCATTTCAAGAGCACCAAGGCAAGGCAAATTTGTGACATTGTAATAGGAATTCTTGTAAAGCACAAAGTGCTCAATAAATTACAAAGGTATCTCTTGAGGAACAGCTGAAAGCCATTTATACTCAGGCATTTCTACAGCATAAGAAAAGCAGAATGAGACAAATTTATTGTTGTTATTTGTATTGACTAAACTTCATGTTAAATTTGACGTAAGTGTATTCAATGGCAGTGTAGTCTCTGGAACCCACTGTCTAATTCAACTAACTTGAGAATAAACTCACAGTTATACAGGCAATGTGTATTAAGCAACTATTAGCTTTGACACACACAGTGACACAGCCTAAGAACATTTGGGATGGAGAGAATTCTTTATGCTGGAAAGAGGCTTGTAATGTTGCATGACAGGACATGCAAAATGCTCTTCCATTAAATAAAATTAATATGTGAGAGCTAGTGAAGGAAGAGCTGACACATGAGCAAATGTGTTATTAGTCTTTCCCCATCTGCTACATGTAAGGCTTTAAGAACACAGATTCATGTCAGAACAGGGATAGGTATTTTATTACCATGTACGTGTTGAAAAACACTAGTAGATGAAAGGAAGATGGCAAAACACAGCATTACCTACATACGGCTGTATGAGACAGATTTTAGAAAAGTTGGTGACCTCTTTCTTAGACAGAATCACAGAATATAATGAGTTGGAAGGGTTGCACAAGGATCATCAAGTCCAACACTTAGCCCTGCACAGGACCATCCCAAAGAATCACACCATGTATCTGACAATATAATCCAAATGATTCTTGAACTCTCTCAGGTTTCGTGCTGTGACCACTTCCCTGGGGAGCCTGTTTCTAAAATCTGACCTAAACCTCCCCTGACACAACTTCAGGCCATTCCCTCATGTTCTGTCACTAGTCACCATAGAGAAGAGACTTTACCTAAGTCACCCCATCTATTTTAAATTATACAAATATGTTCCCCTTTGCCTCTCAGTGAGGCAATACATCACTCAGTGCATCCCTAGGCTAATAATTGCAACTGCATTTGCATTTCTTTCCATGAGTTAAGGTAGACCTATGGACTATTTAGAGTTGCCTGTGTCCCTGCCATTAGTGGCCTAAGACCCTCACTTACAGGCAAACAAACATACCTGGGGCAAATCTGATTCCATCTGATCATTCCCTTGGAGCATGTGAAGGACGTCTCTTATATTTCAAAGACAGCAGCTTCTGACCTGGGAGTCATTCTGATTTCTTTCTGTAGGTTCTTGTTCCTTATTTTCACTGTTTGAATTCTAAAGTAAATTTCCAATAAACACAAGGGTTCTTTCAACACTAAAAGGTATGTATTATTATTTCATCGGCACACTTCCTTGCAATGTTCTTCACAGCCATGTACTGTAATCTCATTTTTGTTGTCCTGTTGTGTGTAACCTAGGGGAAAGGCAGGTAACTCTCTTGCTGTAATCTGGCCCTCACCTCTTCAGTGATAGCAGCTCTGAGAACTGGTGTCAAGCTCTAATAAGGAGACAGAATATGCTTCCTTTTTTCAGAAGATGAATGTAAACTTCTTCTGATACATCTGAAAAAGATCATTTATAGTAATGGCTGCTGGAAGGGCTGTCCAATGCGGGGAGGGGAATCTTCTGAATTGGATTTGTCCCTGGCCTGAGAGGTGAATTATGCTTTTCTAACTACTCAGTAATTTAATCTTCATCTTCTAATATCTCCCTGCCTTCTCTCTGAACTGACAGGGAGGACAGAAAGTCTTTTTTTACAGGCCCTTGAGATTCCTTGTCTGGAAGGAAGTCTCCTGAAGATCCAGTGGTGGGCTTTGTGGTGTCAGTTTATGCTGGTGGGCTGCAGGCTTACAAAACCTGAAGTTCTGACCTACAGAATGTTTCCTGCCATCTCCTTATCTCTTCCCTGCTCCCCAAAAGATATTACTGTTACTTTAGATCACCAGACTCTTGTATCTATATGCAATTCTTCCCGTATGCTATTTCATCCTTCAGCCTGTAAGTTTTTTAAGTTAAGGATGTGTCCTTTGCAGATTTAGTCCAATGAATAAAAGACCTGAATTTCATACAGACCAGCTATACAAATAAAGATAATGGCTAATGTCACCTACTAGTTCAGCTACCTAGCCCAAATTTACTGTGCTTAACTGAACAGTGATAAATCCAGTCACTCAGCTGTGCAGGTCCCCTCTTCTTTCTCAAGCATCCATCAGTCCTCCCTCAAACAATTCTGTATTTATCGGGATTTTAGGTATCCACCTACAGCAAAATATAAATGGGGACAACTGCAAGAGAAAAGACAAACTGTTAGATTGTTAGACAGACTGAATCAGTTTGTAGAGTTGACAATTATATTCATTAACTCAATCAGCCTTCCGTTAATAGTGTGGGTTTGATTGCCATCTTGCCTACAGGTAAATCTCGATCAAACTTACAACTGTCAGTTAGTTCCCATTTTTAGAAACTATATGTGCTGGACAAAA
>VXBA01002777.1:120962-138186 GCA_013399895.1 Serilophus lunatus
AAAAAGGAAGAAAAAAACCCCACGAAAAATCCGCTGTAGTATTCTTTCTTCCAGCAGCAAAAAGCTCCTCCAAAAGCAACGGGAGGTGCGGAGCCACAGTGACCTCAGCCGGCGCTGGAGAGACCGTGCGGCACTAGCGCCTCAGCAGGGACAGCATCCACAGCTCTGCCGTGCCGTGCTTCCAGCGTCAGGATGCTGAGCATTTTCCCGCTCTCTGGTACTGCTTTTGCTCCCCGTTACAGACTCAGATGCTGGATCTGGGACTGAGATCTTCTCCAATTCCCTATTCTCATTTCCTCTGAGAAACAGGGTTCAGGATGGCCACATCTCCATTGCCACTGGGCAAGGTTGCAGAGAGCAACTAGGCAGATGTTAGCTGGTACTGGTGACAACAGTTTATGATGGGTTAAAATTAATTTTAGAATTTTATTGCAGGCACTTGCAGCAAACTTTTTGAAACTATCCCCAACATTTAGTAATATGAGCAGCATACATATGCTGATGTCAGGATCAAATTTAAAGGCTATGGTAACTTGAAATTAATAATTCTCAGTAAAATTCTCTATGAAGTAAATCAATGCCATAAAAATTTCTATGCTTTATAAAATTATATGCATCAGATTCTAATATTGTAAATTCTCAAGTCACAGTTCATCTTAAGTATAGCTTCATGAAAAAAAATATTGAAAAGGGCATTTACATACACATTTCAAGGTGAAAGGTGATAATTTCTGTCAAAGAGCCCATTTTCATACTTCTGCACACATTTTGTGCTATTTTTTTGAACTGAGAGGATCATTAAGTTTGGAAATAACAGAATCATAATTTTCAACAAAGCATCTTTTTATTTACCTCATGAAGTTTCCATAATTTAAAAATGCATCAGGTGTTACTAAAGTGTGAGTGAGTCTTAGCTTCATGGACAATAGAGACATATTTTTTCCACTGTTTATGAATAAACTCAAGATTTTTTTTTCGCACCACAGCAAATAAATTCTGCCTAACCCTAGAATCTACACATTGTACACTCAGCTAAAACAAATGCATCTTGTTCTATTTACATCCATGAGGTGATGTAGATTTTCACTAATCCAAGAATCCAACTTTCTGTGCATTCAGACCCAATGTCTCTGTAGTTCACAATCCTCATAAAATCTAACCCATCTTTTCCTGGCCCAGGTTCACATGCTGTGAAACAGAAAGCCCGTTATTGGGAGTAGGTCACAGCACTAAGCTGTGCTGTAAGAAAAGGTCGCTCAGAGGGCTGGGGACCAAGGGCAGTTCAGATTAACAAGAGAGAAGAGCAAGCTGGGAATGGGGCACAGCCAGTGTTCACAGCGAACTAGTTCACGTCAACTCATTGCAGTAAAATTTGAGAAATGATTCTGTCTCCTTATTCAGAGGAAATTCTCTTAAAACTCACGGTGCTCTAGATCAATATGACTTTTTTTTTTTCTGACATGGTATATCTGAGTCCCTTATATCTGGCTACTTGTGTCCAGAAGCTTTCAACATGAACTGCATTTATTTTACACAAGCATAAGCAAATAGTACATGTTTCCTTCCCTCTTTTCGAAGTTAGGAATCTATACATGTCCTTGGCTTGTTGTTTTGCTTTTTTCTGCTTGCATCATCTCGAGAACCGGAAACAATCCAGAGGTTGCCCATGTGTCAGAAAAATGCAATTTTTCAGTCAAATTCCACCACTGCTATCAAGACAGTAGAGACTTCTATTCTAGCTGCACCCAGGAGTCAGTTTTTGTTTTGTGTGCTCTAATGTGCTTCAGACTAGCCAAGGCATTTTTTGTTGGGGTTTTTTTGGCAGGGTTGGATGTTGGCTTATTGGTTATGAGAGCCTGTACAATCACTGCAGTGGAAATAAAAAGCCCTGACACAAGAGCAGTAGAAATAACAATGTTGGTTTCTTCCCACTAAGTGGAAATAACATGCTTTGTTCCACCAATTTGAGGTATAGAATACCTGACATGAGATGGTGTATAACATTTTGTAATTTTTTTCTGAGAAAACATCTCAACATCACTGCACTGTGGCAGAGCAAAACTGCACTAGAAACAGTGAGGTACAAGGTCAGTGGTAACAGGCCAGATTTGCAGGGTTGAGGTAAGTGGGAAGTATGAGGCTACAGGATTTCTATAAACTGATAATATGTCCCAAAACATATATTTCACTGGCTAGGTATTGGGCCCTGATGTTCATATATGAAAGTCCTTTAAAAGACTGTCTCTAATCTCCAATAAATAAATATATAATGAGTGATAGGCACTTGCAGTAACTGATCACATATAACTGATGGGAAGAAATGGTGAGCCTAGTTTAATAAATCATGCAGCTTGTTGAACTTGATAGCATCGAGTATTTTTAAGGTAAGCCGTCATAGATTTTGAATAAAAAAGGAATAACTCACAAAATGGCATACTTTTGCCTGTTCGTTACCTCACTATATTAAGGCAATAAAAAGCCAATAAGTTGCCAGATTCAACTATTTCTTCCACTGCCCCTTGGCAATGCAGCATGGTCACAGAGAGATTGAAAAGGAACCAAATCTTTCTAGTAACCACTTGTAACAATATTGTTATCTTAAAGGACATAAAAATATCCATTATAACAATAATAATCTTGAGTTTTAGAGGGACCTAGATTAGAGTTTCAAAATTAGAGTTTCAAAATCTCTAGGTAGAGTTTAACACAAACACAAGGAAGTACAAATATCTACTTCAGTAGGCAGTGAATCAGGACTGACCTACCGTGGGAGAGGCTGAACAGGCAGAAAGTGTATTTTTCAAATACATGAATCAGCAGCATTTCCATGAGGAAATTCTAAAATACAATTATGGAGAGAGAAAAAAAAAAACAAAAACAAAAAAAAAAAAAAAAACAAAAAAAAAAACCACAAAAATGTTTCTCTTTAAGGCTTGGCTTTTCCATTCCCTTTTCTCCACAAGTATTTTTATAGTCTCACCTAGGGCAATTCCTATAAAGCTGTTGTCCAAGACTTCTTTAAATTTCCTTCACATTTGTTGGCAATTCATAGTGAAAGCAAGTGTCACTCATCATAACTTAATATCCACTGAGGTCAGCAGTACCTTCTTTCAGACACCATGACTTCATCCCACAGAATGGGCCGTAAATGGAGAGGCACCAGTGCTGCTACTTGGCTGCCTCTGTCTCACA
Organism: Serilophus lunatus; assembly: GCA_013399895.1. Taxonomy (NCBI): domain Eukaryota; kingdom Metazoa; phylum Chordata; class Aves; order Passeriformes; family Eurylaimidae; genus Serilophus; species Serilophus lunatus. The sequence continues at coordinate 124,155 of VXBA01002777.1, forward strand.
TATCACAGAATATGAGCAGGGCACTGGGCAGTGCTGGCGAAGCCAAGAGAAGCACCTTTCCAACTTCCTAGTCATTGGGCTGGTCTCCTGTTAATGGCATGGTAACAGTAAATATAAACTCAATTGCCTTTCTATAACTCCCTCCATTTTTTCACAAGACAGAGGTCTCAACTTTTCTGCATTGGTTAAGCTGGGGTATAAGCAATTGACTTTCCAAAGATTACCAATAGAGCCTGTATTAATTAAATAACAGAAGGTGAACCAGGGAGGCAGAAATAGTCTGGGGACGGGGGCATAGTCCAGCATGAGAAAGATTCATGTTCTTCTGATACATCTTTCTTGTATAGCCTTAAGGAAATCACTTCCTTATCCTGTTGTCCTGTTTGACCAAACTAGATAACTATCCCTTCCTTGTTTCATGAGGGGATTTGATGTAAGGATAAATAAATTAATGACAAGAGCAAACAGTCTGTGTAATGGAGTGATGCACCTGTCTTACAGTACAATTAGAGTTATGAGATTTTTTAAAAATTTGGTCTGATTACCTTACACCTTCCCTCGAAATAAAGTCTTTTTCTTTCCCAATGTAATTCTATTCAATTCTCATAAAAATATGATCAGAATATTTTTTGAGATTTTTCCCAGCATTGGCCCGAAGTAAAAGAGAGATATACGAGGGGAAGATGAAGCTATACACAGATGCTTTTCAAACTGTCACAGCTCCCGAATCAGATTCTCAACTGATAGAACTACAAGGTAATTAGATTACAGTTAATGTAAATTTCTTGATTGATACCAGCTGAGAACCTATTCCCATCTTCTAAAATCAAACACTTTTTCAAAGGACCGTGATAACTATAACGTTTTTTCTGGCAGTTACAAGTTGTAATGAGAATATGGAACAAGCTTTAACAGTGAACTTCTGAGCTTTTCTGAATTTCGGTTTACTCTTACTGTAATATCATTTTTTATGTCACAACTAGACTGTAGATAGAAAGGCTGACTGTGTCAAGGGAATTTAGTGTTTTACATTTAGAAGGAACATTTAATGAATTATGCTGCCCCCAGATAACCCCTATTTCATTTGTATATAATGCTCAGGGCTAAGGATTTTCTTCCTGATCCTTCTCAAATGTTAAATAGTATGATTCAAGAGTGGTCAAATTACTGCTCCCATCCTTACTTCAATCCTGCAAGTGCTGACTGCCTTAAGTCCCACTGAGGACATAAAATGGCTTTAATACAACAATAATCTTAAATTTATCGAAGGCATTAAGTTCAGAGTTAAATCAAATGCTTAACTTTTTTCTCTGTGTGACTGGTGGGCAAAACATATTATGTAAACATGACCTTTTAATACTATCATATTTAGTGCTTTTTATATTGTTATCTAATAGTTAGATTCCATTATTTTATGAAAACTATTAAAAATATTTATAATATTTAATAATAATTAAATAATTAATTTAATATAATATTTATAATATAATATTAAAAATATTAATATATTTAAAATATTAGGTTGCTTATAAATATTCGGTCTCTTTGATCCCTGGACATTTTACTGGCACTCAGCTTCTACTAACTGGGCTTGTCAGTTTGCAATTCCACACCTCCAGGAGAAGTGGTACAGGTATTCAGGTTGATGTCAGAAACAAACTAAGAAGAACATATCAAGTGACATGTTGCTAAATGAAATGGTATTCGTCTTAGGAAGAAACTATTTTATTACTTAACAGCCCTTCAGTAAAGAAACGGAAAAACTAATCAGACATCAGGCTTCAGGGTGCAAGTTTGTTGTCTGTCAGGGTCAGCAAAAAGATTTCTCCCCCTCTCCTCTGTCAAGACACTGGTATAATTGGCTCCATGCACGACGAAAAGTAGCATGTCTCCCTGTGGCATGAGGCAATTGTCAGTAGCCTCTGGAAACCGGGCTTTACCTCCAATATGTTTATACGCTTCACATCATACATCCCCATTTCTTGTTTGTTTTCATTTTGTTTGGTTTTAAACTATGTAAATTATTTGTAGCCTATAAGCACATGTGCATATTTGTATCTATGTGAGATATGAGACCAGGTGAATGGCCTTTCATCTGTGAAGTTAAACAGGTGGGTGAAACCAGTATGACTTAGGTGTGGCTGCAGAGACTGGAAAACTGCACATACAAAGCCCTCCAAGTGGCTGGATTCTCACCACAACTGTACAGTTTCACTAGTACAAGCAGCGTCCAACTGCAATTACATATCTCTGTGAAAAGAAGTTGTGAAAAATAAACTACATTCACTCTGAAAATAATTTACTTTTTTAATACAAAATTCAACTGGTCTTCTGTTACACTTCGGAAGAGTTGCCCAAGGACTGGATTTGGCCTCTGATCTCTATCCCATGCAGATGTACTGATCGAACAGCAGCCTATGGAAAAATAACATGTTCAAACATTATCAGTCTGAGACTTGGATAGGAAAAATTGTTGTATCTTTAGTGAATATAGTATATATCACTAGCAACAGCAGAACTGGGCTAATTTAATTACCTGAGGACCTGCCCTGTGTTTCTGCAAAGAGCTCTAAGTACCTCTCCTCTTCTGTGTTAGTATGGGTTTGCTATTGTATGAATGAACACTAGAAGAGAATAAGGATCAGTGACTGCAGAAGGCTTACCCTGGGCACTGTCATTTGAACTGGTAGGAAAACTCTACTGGCCAAGAGTGGAATTCTGCCTGGATCTGGAATGGTGTGTTTTCATGAGATTCCCTGCTTCGTGGGATTCTCTGTGAATCACTGGGCATTTACAGTTGATATGGTAATTTTAAGAAAACACTCATGTCCAAATATTGGAATAGGAGAGGAATGTTTTTAAGTGGTACTGATGATTTTCTTCCACGTTTTTGGCACTTGCATTCCTTCTTTGCTAGATCCACAAAATAAGGATCTTTTGACCTGCAGCACTTGTTGTTGCTCCAGGGCAGAGAGCATAGGACAGAACCAACATGTGCCCCATTGCCCACACAGAATCCATAAGTTATAAAAGGCAGAAGAAGCAAGATAAGCTGTGGAATAGACATTGACAAAACATTCTGAAAATCCAGGGTTATTTTCTTCCCCAAAGACTCTCATACACTTGCATCTCAAACAAACACCATCCTAACATGTTGGAAATGAGCTTTTGGCTTCATATCAGTGGAGGATGGAAAACAACCCTGTCAAGGTCAGCAGTGTTGGGTACCTCCATTACAGAAAAGTCCTTGTAGATGCAGAATGGCAAACACTTGCTTTTCAATATCAGCAATTGTGCATGAAAGAACCAGAAGGAACCTGCAGATCTTGAGGCTTCTCCTCTTTGTTATCAATATTGACCCACCTGCCCTTCAAGGTAGGAATTCATGGCTTCCAGAAAACAATTTGTATTAGTGCAAGTTATATTTTGACATGAGAAAACTTGTTGGAAAAGATCTGCCTGAAGTTCCTGAAACGTTCCGCATTGACTAGATCTAGCCAACTTCAGACAAAATTTATTAGGAAAGTTTCAATGTTGGTTAGGGTGATACAGCAGACAACCTTAGTACTTTTTCCATGCTAAGTTGCTGGATTGAACCTCATGAATTGTTCGTAATAGTGGGTATATTCATTTACACATGGTCAAAGATTTGGATACAGAGGAGAAATATGTGTACACTCGGATAGATCACAGAAACACAGAATATTCTGAGTTGTAAGGGACTCAGTAAGATCAAGTCCAGCTCTTAAGTGAATGGCCCATATACGGATGCAACCTGATGTTATTAGCACCATGCTCCAACCAACTGAGCTAAATCACATGGGATATATGGCAATATTTTCTGTGTATAACCCATTTATTCCAAAATGGTTTTGCCAACGATCAAAAGATAAGCTTAATTTGGAAATAAAAAGTAGTATTCACAATATTTTTAGTTATCATTCATCTGTAGAGATTTTGGATTTTTTCTGACTGATATTTTCAAGACCATGAGCTAAGATGTTAAGGTTCTGAGCCCATTCTCCAGTATCTTGACACATACCTCTTTTCTTCATACTTTTAAGACACCCAAATTCCTTCAGAAATGCAAAGCAGTTTAAGATATTCTATTAGCCCTCTGTTGAGAGTTCAACAAATCATTACACACTGCATAGATAGTCTTTAAGATTGTGTCTCAGCCTCTTTGCTCTCTTTACCTAAGTCCTGCATCTTTGTGGAAAGATGATGCAGCCCAATCCTAAGGCCTCAAACAGACATGCATTAAAACCCATAGACCCACACAAAAATCTCAAGAAAACAAGAGTTTTGCACTGCATGCAGGAGGCATATAAGAAACTGCTAATTAGGATCTGAAAGGGTTTTGTTATCCCATTTAGGATGTAGTAGTGCATCCTTACTCAGTTAAAGTTCTGTTCTGTTTAATGTCATCAAGAATACAAGGACTGATGAGTTTCAGTGAAATAATTAAACAACATGGTGCTGCTTTACCCAAGAAGGAACAGGTTTACTAGGTCTTCGAATAACTGAAACTTGCAGAGTTCTTTTATTGACGTGCCCAAGTTAGTGAAAGACCATACATACGCAGGTATGTAATCTGAAAACACACAAGCCAGTTGCTATTCTGCCCTGATTCCCTACGTAGATGCTTTCAATCATGAAATACATTATATCTTCTTCCAATCCACTCACAAAGTTGCTTTAAAAACTTTTATGTCATCATGGCATCTGCCCCATGCTTGTGACAGCAATTTTCTTCTCTTAGCTAGGGCAGCAAAACAAAACTTGGTTTAGTTCTTCAGCCTCCATCAATAGCAGCTCAGCTCATTAACACAAATCAGTCTTCATGGCTAATTTCAAGGAACACAGCAGGCTGCAAAGTTCAAAGATGGAAGGGTGGCTATGGTCTCTTTTTCATCTCTGCTGGAATAGGGGCCAAAATCTCCAACAAAATGACAAAGCAGATACCCAAGGACAGTGACTCCTTAACCTACCTCTGTGAGTACTGGTAGGGGCCATCTGAGCACACCCTGAGGGCTCACCACTCTCCCTGTGAAGAATGAGTGCAGACAGCTGCTGCACCAGAATCTTACCTTACCCTGTGATCTTTTCCCCATACAAATAGGCCTTCGTCTGCCCTTTAGAGTCAGCCTGCTCTAAGGACATTTGTTAGTCAACTTTAAAACTGTGAGAAGTAAGAATTGGCATCAAAGTTGTCCCTGTTATTTGTAGAGACTGCTTCTGGACCCTAACCATATTACAAAGCTAAACAGAAATTCTTGCTGACATCTGGGAACCAAAATTTTTTGGGTCAAGCTGATTTATGTTCACTTCAACCTACTTCTGATATATTTAATTAGTCTATACTTCAGGGCTGCTGTCAATCAATTTCCTTTGTCGTTTGGCCACAGATGAAGCTGCCGTGCTGGGAGAGGTGGTAGATATTCCTGTCACTACTAAGTAAGATCAGCGTATCTTTTTCACACTCTCAGGTTTAAATCTGTCACCAGACTCAATAATAACAAACTAATGGTCTGATAACAACACATTTCAGGACAGAATTTTCATTTGGGAAATTAGTTTGGAATATTCTTCCTCCTGTGGAGATTAGAGCATGGCCGGAATCTAAGATGATCACCTAAGAAATTGCTGCTTCACCTAAAACATGATGCCTTTTAATTTCATCTCTTCCTTATCTGTGGTCACATTTTTGAGGTTTAGTATCATTATAACAATTGTAATATCTTTCACTCAAAGGTCTAGAAAGGTGTTTTAGAAATTTGCGTTTATCTATATTACAGAACTGTCTGCAGATGTAAGATACTGAATTTCATGACACACTTGGTCCTCCTAAATTCTTCCTTTCCTAAATGAATAAAAGCTCACAGATGAACCTGTGAAGCACTTCATCTTTCCCCAAATAAAAGGTGCCTAATTTCTAGATATAGAGTATGTCAGACAAACAGTGCATGTAATTTTATTTCCTATGGCAAATGGACAGTTGATGTTTTTCTTCACCAGGTCTTTTCCACTAAAAGACCTCAAAGAAGTAGCCTGCATTATAAATTGTGGAAAAAAATGGTAATCCTGATACCGTCTCCTGCTTCCAGATGATGATGTGCAAGGCACATACATAACTTTTTGGCAAGGATCCATTTGTCAAAATAAAAGACGCCAACTGTGTAAAGGAAAGATGATAGATCTTGACAAACCTGTAGATGCTAGCAAAAGTGTAAACAAGAAGTTGCTGTGACTGATGTATTAATGCAACACTGCCAGAGTACTAGCTTCAAAAATTAACAACTGTTGATGCTTTTGTGACTAGTCAAAAGAGCAAGCGTCATGATTTCTGCTATGTTTGACATTTTCTACAGTTTCTACTCAATTTTAATCTCTGTGTAATACTCAATGCTCAGCTTTCTACAAGAAAGAATAAGTAAGATTCCCACAAATGGGATAATACATTTGAAGACAGCTGACCTAAGAAAAGAGATAGCAGAGATGAAAATTTCTTGACATTTTTATGAACTCATCATTTTTGCCATTTAATATATAAAAAGAAAAACCTATTTCCACTGATTGATTACTTTAATGAATAAATGTACTCAGTGTTGGTGGCTTGAGTGGATTAAATTTCCCTTGCTGGCAGGAACTGGCCTTAAATGAAAGTGTTTTGAAAAAAAGATAGAAAATCAGTCTGAATTTCAAACCACTTTGATCTCCGTGTAAATTTTATAAACCATTGTTTGAACTTCTGTGAGCTTCTGTTAAGCAAAACCCAATTACAGTTCCCCAGATTGTGGGCTCAAATAATTCTAAACCAGATTTTTCACAATGTCACTGGTGTGTTGAACAACACCCAGCAGCTTATAATCATAACCTTTTTTCTTTTCATTTCACTTCCTTGCCGTAATCAGTTCAAATTCATATCGTCACATAAGCCTCGCTTCTCACAGCCAAAAAATGCTTTCCAAAACAGCAGCAAATAAAGAGTTGATTAATAAAAAAAGTCTGTCTTGCCATATATGGTTTTGACAAGTTTTGAATGGAGAGAGGAAGCAAGACTGAAGATCACTGCAGGGAGCAATGGGGAAAAGGAAGAAAGTTCATCACAAAAATCTAAATTAAAAAAAACAAACCACCCTAACACTTAGGAAAAGAAGGAAGAAGGCCTCATTTTGCAGAGGTGCTGGAGCATAAGATATTCTTTTATTTGCAACCATGTTTTCTTCTGTTACACCCATTATGAAAGTCTTGGGTTATGATGTGACACAACTTGAAGTTCTTAAACTCATAAGCTTTGTGTGTAATTCCTTGCTGCAGTCCTGGGGCAAGCATCATGTATCTCAGTAGCACAGTATCATTTGTCATTTCCATACTAATACAGATTTTTCTTTGAGTGATGTATGTGCTAATAAACAAACACACTTTCCAAAAGCTATATTTCTTCTCACAAAGGAAGCCTCTTGCAGACAGAGTTTGTGTAGCCTGAGTCTGTTACTTCCATTATCAGTACTGGCTTCAAGGGGCTTTGCTACAGACAAACCTTGTGACTGCATGTATATGAAAGAGAACACAAACTATGGTGAGTCATTAGCTCCGTACTTTCATTTATCTGGTTATGACCTTTTTTCGTCCTGTTGTCTCCATGCAAATTGTCTCAAACCACATTTGCAGGAGGAAAGGTTTCTAAACTTTCCTTTGAGTCTGGCTGCTGCTCAGTGAAGGACCCTCTCACCATTCATGTCTAAATACATCTGCCTATTCACTCTTTCAAGTCTCTGTGGCTTTTTCCTCATCTTCTTGTTCTGCAACTTTTCTTAGTTTTAGTGAGTGGTTCCTCAATGACTCAAAAAGATGAAAGGAAAAATGTGCTCGTGTGTAGGATGTGATCATTCCTGTCCTATTAGAGAAAATGTAAAGATACACTAGGAAGTGTCAAATAATCAGATTAGAAATAGCTGAGAATTGATTTGTCTTTTTTTTATCACTGATTTAACTACTGTATTCTCCAATCACTAAAAGATACAACACTGAAGGCTTATTCACACTGAGATTTTCCCATTGCTCTTCTCAAGAGTCCCAACTATTTCACTAACTGATTCAATAAATAAGACAAAAGAATTTGCTTCCCCGTAATTTTCAACCAATACAGAGCCACAAATAGCAGTAGTTTAGAGGAAAATCTAGGGGGGGAAAAAGCATGTTTACCACGATTTGTTATGTAGAGATGTATTGGATAGGTTGAGATTAACTGGCGACAAAAACCATCTTGCCTCTATGGAAGTGCTCTAGCTCTGCTACAGATATAACAAACTCCCTAAGATCCTTAGTAAAGACTTGTTTTACTTGTGCTAATAACTCCGTTAGCTTGAGTCTGACTGTAGACTAGCTGTGTCCTTAAAATCTAATGAATATTTGACAATTAAAATAAGAAGAGGTGCACCAGTTTAGGAATTCCCACACCACAGCAGGAATCCTAAATGCATCTGATTGCAACTCAACACTGAGAAAACTTTTTGTTTGAGAAAGAAAAAGCAATGTATGACCACTCATGACTTTTCTACAACCATCAGTAACGGAAAAAAAAAAAAACAAGAACAAAAACAAAAATCACAAAACACCAAACTATAAGAAGGACTATTTTTAAAATGTGGTTTATTCTTGAAGCCCTGTGAGATTCACCTATGACATTAGCATAATATGATAGTGATGTGACATCTCCTTTCAAATCCATCCTTTCCTCAAGGACATCAGGAGAGGTGAAAGCTGACAGCATTTCTGTTACACTGACAGAGCTGTGGGTCAAGCGAGCACCACACCAGTTTACATGGGGGCTGAATTTGACCTTGTGTCACAAGAGCTCCCAAAGGACCCTGCAGTAAGCACTGATATATTCAAGGCTATACTTACTGGCATTGCAATGAGATCTCCACATTAAGGGCAACGTTAAGGGCATCTTTCATCCTGGGGCATCGCAGAGCATTGGAAAGATGTTCTGCTACAAAAAATTTTCGACGAGCTGCCATCATCTCCTGCAGGGCAAATACAGGAGTCTACAGTTGAAGACAAGCCATCAGAGCCTGCCTCAGGTGCTGACAGCACTTCCTTAACACATCCACTTCTCTAACACGAGCCTTATTCTCATCAACAGCTGCTACTGATCGAGCTGTTACTGATCGGGCATCTTCCCCTTGTTGGCTAAAAGGCAAAAGCAAACCTGTCAGAAACAACATGGCCAAGCATCTTGTGAGCAGAGAGCTAGATCAGCTTCTAGTCTACTGACTGCATACTCATATCCAGTCCAGTGAGCCAAATGTGCTTTTGTATAGGTCTGAGGAAGACCAATGGATCTTTCGGAGGCAGGACAGAGGCCTGTGTGATGAATGGGCAAGGCTTGCTTCCAGCCACCTGACCTGCCTGCCATCTAGTGTATATTCAGGACTTATTTCCAGCTCAGAACAGCAATAGCTGGAGAACAAAGAACAGAATTAGTCTGGACTAACATGGCACATTACTGAAACCATACACTGAAATAGGTCAGCCTTTTCCTCCTAGGACTCTGCATTTGTAAATAGGGCAAACCCCCTAAAAACAGCTTCTTGCCAGCTACAGTTACAACAATCATATCCTCAAAAACGCAGCAGATAAAACCCAGCATTTACTTAGCTGCAGAAGAAGCAGCAGATTATATTTTCAACAACCAAATTTACCACATTTACACATAATAAACTACATGTAGCATTCTAGGTATGTTACTTCTAAAATGAGTTATCTGCTTCCTACATTTGGCTGTCAGGAGCAGAACTGCTTGTTCTAGATATGCACAGCTGCTGAACAAACTAGTGGTCCTCTGCCACAATAAAACCTAACATTCATGCTGGTATGTCAGACACCAATTTGTTCCCTTAAGTGCCAATCAGCCATTTTTTGTAAGTCTTAATTGCCTACATCCATCAATGCTGGTTGTTTTTCTTTAATGACATCTCCTAATTTGGAAGGAGAATGAGTAATAAAGGAAAGTAAATTTGACTTAAGAAATGAGGATGAAACTGAGAGCAGAATATGTCTCTGCAGATATCTCAGTAAATTTTCCATGCAGGTCCGTATTTTCTTGTCCCAGGAAAATCAAATTTGTGACAATCAGTGCCTAAGAGTTGACTCTTATTGATCAATAAAGTTACCCATATTCAAAGGAATATCAGTGAGGCATTTCTTTTTAGATGTAAAGGAATACATATGCTCTCTGGTGATTGGTCTCCAAATCCATAGAAAATAGTCAAAATTATTCTGAAATTATCACCCAAGTTCAACAGGTGTTTAATTTCAAAATTGAGCCACAGTGGTTTTGAAATCCAAATGCAGACCTGCCTGTAACAGACCAAGTTCAGGGAACTCCGAGCTATAAACAAATGAGTCAAGTCTGTGAACACTTTAAAAACAGGCACTCCACCGCAGAGCTAATTGCCTCCTATGTGGACTAATTAGCTTTTATGCAGCAGTGCAGTAAAGCAGCTATCCTGCCTGTGGATATGGCCCTGACTTGCAACTAAGATGATGACCTTAAATCACTCTAGCGCCCAGGCAGCACTGTCACTTGCAGTCATTTTCCACGGAACAAAAAGAGAAAGAGAAAAAGAAGTAAGTCAATTTTATAATGGTCAGTGATGAATCCTGTTGTCGTTTCAAGTGCAGTGACTACAAATATATGTATTCTGTTGCTAAGACATACATGTGCATGAGATCCATCAGAAGCATGAAAAGTCTCCCTTGCCCTATGTTTTCTGATGCACTATCACAGCATCAATATCATGGCACTTTCCCTTCACTGTTTCCTTCAATACGCACTCAGGCTAAAATCAGCTGAGCCATTTCCTGAAGAAAGATTTCTAACTGGAAGTCCTTTGTTAGTGTAACTTAGTGGAAATGAAACAAAAAGAAAAACAATTGTCATGTCTCTTAGGTTTAAAATAGTGCTTCAGAGTTGTTTTCTGCCCGACACATACAAGAATGGCTAAATCTTAACATGGACCTGGGACTCATGCTTCTGCTATAGAGCACGAGGTTGAGAGAAGAAAAGAGAAGTTGAAGTAGAGAGGAGAGTTGACAGTTACAAGAATCACTCTTTTTGGGTGTTCGATTTTCCAAGAGCACTTGGGGGAAATTAAAAAAAAAAAGGTCAAATTCATCTTTGATTCATTCAGTCATTGAATTTTAGCTTGGCTGCACATGTTCCCCTCATTTCAATGAAGAGCAGCAGCAGCAAGGTCTCACCCTCCTTTTTGTTTTTTTTTTCTCTTAAGCTAAATGAATGGCCTGATCACACAGGCTATAGATCAGGCAGTATAAAAGGTACCACTTTGTTACACACATTTAAAAATTAATCTTGAAACCCTGCTGCAGTACCCTGCTATTAAATCTTTGCTTGGGGAATTTTTATGAGGTTTGGATTAGGAAGGTCCTACTGGTCTCCTGTTAGTGGGAAATAATGTGGTATACTGACATTTTTATTTCAACAACTGTGTAAAAGTGTTCACTGGGAAAACCCACCTCCTGCATTTCCCTGGGGTACCTGTGAATAAGGAAGTGTTAAGGCCAGTGTAGTTCATTGTGCAAAGCAAGGACACAAAATGCAAAAAGTGAAGAAAGACTGCTTTGCTTCTGGTTTAGGGTAAGTGAAAGAGGGTGAGCAAAAGGGCATCTCCGTGTGCCAGGGCACTGTACTGAGGAAAGAGTGGTACATGCAATTATAAGCTGGGCCTCCCCATGGAAGGGTACTGCAGGAATATAGCTGCTGTCACTGAAGTTAAGAAGATGGAAGGAAAACTGGATTCAAATTGTGACTGCAGTGGGTTCAAGGCATGGGGCAGAAAATGTTCTCCATTTGTATAAAATACAGATTTGTATGTAAATATTCAACAATAACTTCTCTAGCAATGAATAAGAAATAAATTGCTTATTTGATGTATGATAAAACCATTATTCTGCAGAGATGAGGCAGATGACAATTGATTTATACTGTCTTTCAAAAGCTTCAGACAATTAAGGAGAAAAGTGTTCTGAGACTTATTCCATCGACAAAATTCTGGTACAGCTGAGAGCGGTATGATTCACACAAGGATCGTCTGGCATGTAAAGCTCATTTTAACAGATACCAACGTGACATACATAAAGCTGTCAGGCTTCCTCTAAAGGACAGTCATCCACTTCACGTTTCAAGTGCCAAATTAATTATATTTGACATTTCATTTATAACCTAAGGTTTTTTTATATTTGGAACTTGACTATGATAACAGCGGATTTGAGCAGGCCTCTGTTTGACAGAATCGATTTTTCAATTTATTTTCCTTGTATGTGAGGGTCTTGATTCAGATTTTTGTGTATCGAGCTTGCGTACAGGACAGTGATACCTCTAAGCAAAGAAGGCTTCATTCACCTCCTCCCCCAGCCATTCCATGGTGAATTATTTTGCACTTGGAAGCAAGTTTCTTCTGCAGCCTTAATCACAAAGCTCCACCTAATGGAATGACAGGAGAACTGTACACGGAACAAGAAATTGGGAGAGACACCGCTAAACACTGGTATCGAGGGAAAACTACTACACAACCATAAGCAATTAATCTCCTATACCTAATTTATAAAGTTTCCCATTCCTAGGTCTTTCAAAATTTGAGGTGGGAGGAAAGTCATAAGGGAAAGAAAAAAAAAAAAAACCAACCAAAAAACCCCTCACAAAAAACCTCATCCTTTAGCTTTTCATCTGACTGAAACTGTAACCTTTTTATTTTGATGGATAGATATTTCAATCCATCAATCCTGTTATTTCACACTGGTAAGTTGCACCTCCTAGGTTCAGAGGCATTTTAATAATTATAAATATATAAAGTAGCCTGTAAATGGCTGATAGGTTGGATTTGCTGATGGGTTGCTTATTGTTAAAAGTGAAATCACTCAATAATGAAATAACCAACTAGCTTTTTAAAACACTGGCAAAACTTTTCTTTCAATTTCCACACTGAGGATGAAGGCTTTCTGTACAATTTTAGATCGTTCTCTGATATCACACAGCTGAACACTGTTGGAACACTAGTCCTTCCAAATATTGCTGAGGGAAAGGAGCTGAAAGATTTAAAAAACTTTGCAAAGTGCAAGGCCATTTTCAAGGCAAAGCAATTTTTTTAAAGTGCTTTGCACATGTTAATATAAAAGATCATATAAGGTCCTACCAAAGCTTAAAAATCCACTTGCTACCTCAGGGCTCAGTGACCGCTTTCAGACTTTTTCTGCAACAGAAGGTACAAATCTAAACGTCACCTTGTATCAAGATAAAGTGTTTCACTGGGGAAAGAGGACATTGTCAGTATCGTCTTATTTAAGATGACTAACTCAGTGATAGACCTAAGTCTGTATTGTAAAATTGTCAGTAGTAGAACAAGTCTAGCTCGTTCCTATTAGTAATTAGTAAAAAATGCAAGTTTGGTATTTAGTAATCTTCTATCAAAAATTGCGCTGTGATGCTCTGCACAACTAGACCTGCCAACCTGAAAGTTGTTTTAATTCCTCACACTTGCGATCAGATGCAGTATGACGTCTGCGGCAGAGTATCTTCCCCTGGAGAGGTGGCTAAATCATGTCTTCATCAAATCTCAAATACACCAATGTCCGGTCAAATCAGGCTACTTCACGGCCATCTGACATTTTGTGGGGTTTCTCTCTTAACTTCACTACTCCCCTTAGCGGGGGTGATTAACGTGATTTTCCCCACCCCACTGCGATCTCTCCTCTTCCTCTGGTGCCCTTGCGTGGCTGCTCGGCCCTGTCTGATCGCCCTTCGCTTATCAAGACCCCTACTGGCGTGGCTGTTCCCAAACCTTCAGCTCCTCTGCTAAATGTACCCACACCTGGACGACGAGTTCGACGTGTACCGTGTGAGGGAAGGCAGGGCTGGGAATGGAGGGGTAAAAGCAGCGGGACAAGAGGACACAGCCTTAAACTGCGCCGGGGGAGGTTTAGGTTGGACATTAAAAAGAATTTC
>VXBA01002777.1:139432-208681 GCA_013399895.1 Serilophus lunatus
CCGGCTTCTTGCTTTTCCCGGCGGCGGTGGGGGGGGGGGGGGGGGGGGGGGGTGTAGAAAAAAAATGCTGATTGAGTGTCGGGGACGTGCCTGCGGTGAGGGACCCGTTGCCCGTAAATGTTTCGCTCTTGGATAATTTGTGGGTTTGAAGTGCTCCTACCCCAAAAGAGGCCGTCGTGGGATGGGGGCCCGAATCTTCTGCCGCAGGAAATGGCCTTAAGCTGAGACAGGGCAGATCCAGATTAGATAATAGGAAATTTTTCAGTGCAAGAGTGGTCAGGCATTGGAAGAGGATGCTCAGGGACGTGTTGGAGTCACCATCCCTGGGGGTGTTTAGGAGGGCCTGGCAACTGGTGGTGTGGTTTAGGGGCCACACGTGATGAGCTTGGTTGTCTCTTCCAGTCTTGGTGGTTCTATGATTGTGGATGTCTCGGTGGTTGGAAGTTCGTGTGGGAACACTGAGCTCCGTGGTTTAAGAGGCAGGTGATGCATGAAAAAGGGAATAATGGGGCCGAGGGTGTCACAAATTTCTGAGGCCCTTTACACGACCCTCCCTCCTGGAGAGGGTGGTTGGAGAGAAGAAGCTGCACAGCTGCCTTGTGTCTTTCGGGGTTTTTAATTGACCTTGATTAGAGACCTGAATATCTATATATGTATTCTTTCGTTGTGAAATCTGCTTTAATTATTTAACAACCTGGGCAGTATTTTAGTGCTATTTACTGTAAAGAGAAGGCTGGGAAAAAATCAAGTAACTTGATCTATCTGTAGTTTTTTCTGGCTGCATGTTGAGTGGAACAAAACTTACTAGTACTCAAAGACTCTTGATAAACTACAAAAATAATCTTACACTTTCGACTTGTACCTGGATTAAATAAATCTGAACATAGACTCCTCTGTGTGGTCAGTTACTTTAAAAAAAAAAAAGAGAATGTTGTGTTTTAATCAGTTTCTGTCGTTTGAATGGGATTCAGTCTGTTGTAGTGAGTTTCTGTTCACTCCCTTTATGTCTTGACTTAGTGGTGAGTGAGCATTTCATCCGGTGTGGTCACAGTTAGGTGCTACTGACTTTACAGTCTGAAGTAAGAGGCCTGAAATGGGGAATGACTTAAAAGTCACTTAATAAGATTATTGCCTTGGTTTGTTCATGTTGTTCTTCTGCAGGAACTGAAAGGAAACCATCCCAAAGAGCGAAAAGCAAATGCACACTTGGTTTTTATGGTACTGCCTTTACCTTTTGAGTGCTTCAAAAGTCTATTTGAGGGGCTGTCAAAGTCCAGTAGCCGTTCATCTAGAGGCTGCTTTTTTTTACTCAGCTGTTTAGTCTTACACTTTTGTTCCCATTTCCAGGTGCCTGTCCTTCAAACCAACAATGGTCCTGGGCTGACAGGGCTGATGACCATCGCTGCCCACCTCGTCAGACAGGCCAAGAAAGAGCAGCTGCTGGGCAGCACCGCGGAGGAGAGAGCTGTCGTTCAGCAGTGGTTGGAATACAGGGTGACTCGAGTCAATGGAGGCTCTAGTAAGGAAGATGCCAGAGTAATCCTGAAGGTAAGGAAGGCTTAATGACCCTGCTGCTGGATTTTGGGGTGACTGGACTTTTTGGTGCTGGTGTGTATGGAAAATCCATTTGATGAAACCTAGCAAACGCTGAAAGCTGCTCAGTATTGTTGGGTACTGGCTTTTCTCCCACTTGCTGCTTGTCACTTTTATCGACAAAAATACCTCAACAACCTGAAACAGAAGGGAAAACAGCTAAACAGTAAAATGTAGGAAGCAGAGCTCTTACAGCCCTCAGTGACCGTAAGGCTGTAAAATACCCAAGGTGTTCCACGTAGTTTAGAGATGGCTCAGCTGCCTGTATGAGACACTAGTTTGTCACTATCTTCATAAGCCCTTGGTTATAAACAGGTTGGTGTTGTATTTCAAGATCACACTTCTCTGAATGTTTTAAGAGCTATTCTTACTGATTTGGTAATTGCAGCATTCAGGCCCTGCTCGATGCTCTGGTAATTGGCATTGATGCCAGTGGAAGTTATTGATCAGAACTGCGTGTGAAATCACAAAGATGCCTCTACAGAACTGCCCTTCACATCGAGCTACTTTGTACAGAGGCTTTGCTGTTGTTAAACTTTTCTTGTGGTGTGGAGCTTACTTCCTCTTAAACAGGCAGAAGGAGAAAAGGAGAAAAGAGACTCTCCAGGGTCACCTTGTTATTTGAGCAGCCAGATGGCAAGGAGTGGATAGCAAAGCTGACTCCATATTCCTTCTTATTCCTTGTGGCTGGTAATTATTATTTTTGCAGTCTTGTGGGAACAACTTGAAGGAAAAATTTGCTTTACACAGTTAAGTGCTAAGAGCAATGTTTGCTAAGTGTATATAAAACACCAGTGAAATTCAGTCAGTTTTTAAAGTGCTTATTTTTTCTAATTTTGAAAGTGTAATTTAGATGGAAAGTCACATTGCTCAGTGCTGCTAGTGAGTCTGAGTTTAGAAATAGCTTTGTAAGCCTCAAGGTTGATTTTGCTTGAAGCTGGCAGTGTCTTACTGACTTCTGTAAGGTGTGGCAAGGTGTGCACAAACCAAAGATAAACCAAAGCAGTGTTAACATGCCGTCACTTAAAATCAAGGAAAATCTTGCATCTTTAAACGATGCAAAGCAACTTTGTCACTAATCTCTTGTCCTCTTCAAGCTGACAGACCTCTTTATCTTGAGGATTTGGAATATCATGCCTGCTTTACCAACATGGTGAAAATCCTGATGAACTATTTCTCTCACTTGCACCCTAAATAATCTGAGTTGATTATCAGGGAAATCTGGGGAATATCTTCTGTTGGTTAATCATGAGTTTGTTTCCATTGCTTCTCTTTCTGTAAAGTCTCTGCTCTTATTTTCTGTATGCAAATGCTATCAAAATCTTCACAGTCATGATTGCTGTATAGATACCACATGAAAACTGTCTACCTTTTGGGATTTTCAGAACTTGATAGGAGACATTGACTAATCAGGGTTTAACTTTGGGTTTAGCTGTGGTATGACTTGGTGGCCCTTAAAAGTAAGTAGGTAACAGGGACCTCTAAAAGAGCTTTTATGACAATTATCATACAGTTCCAGTCCTTTTTTTGAAGAAACTTGTGATGCTTTTTCTTCTCCTGCACTATGAGAAGACCATATGAGGTATGAGAATAGATACCTAACTTTTTGTTTACCTTTCTTGTCTTTCTGTCATATGAAAACAAAGGCAAATTTTCTGTCTTGTTTTAACAAGATATGTCTGCTGTGGATGGCTTCAGTGATGGTGTCTGCATTGTCAGCACATGCATGTGAGCAATTTGCAGAACTGCATTGGAGACGCAGAGATATGGCAGCTTTATGCTCAGACTGGTGCCTCTCTTCAGTTTCAGCCTTGGCAACACTGGCCGTGTAGAAAAGACAATATACTGAAAGACAAATATGTGGGTAAATCAAGTGCTACCAAGCAAAGTAAAATTTTCCTTATGGAGAAACAGAGTCACTTGAGGAAGAATCTCTGCCCTTGAGTAAATCTAATCGATATTACCATTTTAAAGTTTTTCTGTGGTTTTTTTTTTTCTTAGCAAGTGATGAATAACCAGAATTTATTTTAACACAGAGCTGCTGTGGAATTGTTCCAGTACTAATAATTTTATAGTATAGCTATTAAGGGTTTTTTTTTTAATTTATTCTCTTGCCACCGTGGTTAATCAGAAAAAGAGGCAGCCTACCATTAAAGTATACTATACCAAAAGGGAGTACAGGTAAAAAAAAAAAAAAAGAACTGAAATAGGGAGGGAAGTCTGGGGCTGTGGGTTTACAACGTGTCTGGAATACGCAATGGCAGTCTTGGGACAGTTGCAGCCCAGAGCCACAATTTATAATAAGCTGCACCAAAAACAGTCACTTCTGCTGTAAACTTTAGGCTGCCTGTGTGTAACCCTTAACTGAGGTGATACGGTTCTACAAAATGACAGTAAATAACTGGTGTGATGTCTGTTGATTTGAACAGGAAGGATTTTCTGTTTGGCCTAGGAAAGTAAGTTCTTGAATTTTCTTGCTGACATGTTGCCTAAAGCTGTTACTTGGCATGAAGACAATGGCAAAACAGACCATACTCATTCACAGCAAGTTCTATACTGTTCAGAACAGGCCAATAAAAGGGCCTGTGGAGTTTTATCTAATTTTGATTTGAGTTTTTCTAAATGGGAGCAGCACTTCTGGTCTGTCCTACAGTAGGTATGTAGGAATGATGAATGTCAATAGCAGTGATAGCACAAGATCCAATGCATTATGTTCACTGTCTTTTCCATGGGATAGGATAGTATTTTCTTTTGTTTCTTGGATGTGTGATCAGTGGTAAATTAAGCTGCATAGGGAAACAAATCTGAAAATTACTGAGTCGTTGTGCTTGATAACTAGTAGGTTTTCTACTCCTCATGGAAGGAATTGAGAACCTTTGTGAAACACTTGTCCTTTCAAATGTCTAATTGGATGTTAGTGAATTCTGTTCAGGAGATTTTAATGTCTCTGCTTTGTCAATTTTAGGTATGTAAAATTTGAGGCTTCCTCCCCCCTACCCACCTCATCTTCAGGTATATTCAGCATCTGCCCAATAACTGGGAGCTTGTACTTGAATTCACAGAAAAGCTTCCACAGAAATGCAGAAACCTCTGGTCCCTGAAGGATAATAATAATCAAGAGTTTTTGTATACTACTTTGTCTCATGCAAAACTCTGTTCCATGATTTCAACTAGCTTTATCCCAATCTCCTGTGCTGTCCAGCTGTAAGCATGAAATCCAATTAGAAATCTGAGTAAGAGACCTTCAGTTCCTATCTAATGAGCTTATTTGAAAAATTACTGTTTCCACAGATACAGAAGGACGTTAGTCCATGTGCTGCCTGTGCCATTAATCCACAGTTCTTGTACACTGTTTTTTGATAGAGTTCTAAATGGGATGCTTGCCTGCTTTGGCAAGCGTGTCCAGCAAGCATTTTATAAACTTCAACTTTGTGTTTATTTCTCTCCCTCTTCTTTTACACACACAGAATTACACACAGAATTAATAAGGTTGGAAGAGACCATGGAGATCATCAAGTCCAACCTTTAACTAGGTTAACAACCTACCCAACAGCAGTCTAACATCTGTACCATTTAAACCATCTAAACCATACCACTAAGTTCATCATCCAACCTGTCCTTAAACACATCCAAGGACGGTGACTCCACCACCTCCCTGGGAAGCCCGTTCCAGTGGGGGATCACTCTCACTGTGAAAAAGTTCCTCCTGATATCCAACCTAACCCTCCCCTGACGCAGCCCAAGACTGTGTCCTCTTGTCCTGTCACTGGGAGCCTGAGAGAAGAGACTGACCCCCGCCTGCCTACAGCCTCCTTTCAGGTAGTTACAGACAGCCATAAGGTCACCCCTGAGCCTCCTCTTCTCCAGGCTGAACAATCCCAGCTCCCTCAGCCGCTCCTCATAGGGCTTGTGTTCCAGCCCCTTCACCATCCTTGTTGCCCTTCTCTGGACAAGCCCCAGGATATTTTTGTACACTTACAGGTTAAAGGATTGAATTTTCATTATTGGAGCAAGATTTATTGATTGTTTTTCTTTTGTCTTTTACAGGAAACTCAGCATGTTGAATATAGTATTCCTCCAGACCAGGCCTAGCTCACAATTTGCAGTTAGACAGAAGGATCTTGCAAAAGAATTAAAAATACAGGTCTGCACCAGCAGTACAGCTCCACTTTTCTTGGTTATGGCTGCAGAAACCCTTTCTTGGGATCTGCCTTGTCAGGGGCTTTCCTGAGGCATTTGAGAGTGCTCAGCTTTTTGTCTGTGCATGGTGTGATAGATATGAAGGCATTTAGGGCGTAAATGACCTTGAGAATCCTGCTGACTGAAAGGGCGTGCTTCTGTGTGTGAGAGAAGTACACACACCAGCAGGATGTTGTGGGCAAAATACCCAAAGCAAAATCAGAGTATGATTACGTCCCTTGTAAGCTACCAAGTTGTCCTAAGAAGCAACTGTTACTTATCCAGGCTGCTGGTGCAACTTGTGGTGAGTGGGAAGGGATTCAGCTGACTTCAGCATTTTAAATGGATTACAACAATTAGATTGCAAAATGAAAAGGCAGTGATACTGTAGGGTGCTCAGAACTGTGCCATCCATGGGATGTGTTGGGCTGTGGCGAGATGTAAATTGGATTTTTTTTTTTTCCCCATAGAACAAGCAAATGGAAGCCCATCGATTAGTCCATAAATAATGAACCCTCTCCTGTTGCTTTTTGTCCCCTCATACCTAACTATTCTCGATGTATATTAGTGCATCAGACTTCAGCTATGCCATAAATACCTCTCTGAAATTTGAGGGAAGAGTTTCCTGAGGGATTGCAGCATTGAGTTTATATAGTTACAAGCACCCCCAAAACTGTGGCTTTGAATGCATGAAAGACCATGATACAGATGACTCCTAACAGATCTATATTTCCTGCATGTAATAGAAATTCAATCCAGTTTTGTATTCGTATTTTCATTAATCTCTCCAGGAGAGGAACACTATTTCACTTTAATACCATAGTCACTGAAGAAAACTTGACTTTCAGGAGTTTTAACACAATTGGCTATTAGCCAGTAATATAATCATCCACGAGAAGCATAACCCATGAGGGAGGATTAACTAAATGTGCCTAGTGCACACGGAAAAAAAATTACTGTGGTGCTTCTGAATTATTTTGACTTGCAGAATAAAATATGAATATCTGTCTACATTTTACGAGAGGAAAGTACATGTTCAAAACCAGAATTGTAAACTAATGCTAATTTATACAAGACTGAACCATTTTTGTCAAATTTAATTTGCTCAGTTAACTGACTTCATAAAATTTGATGAACCAGAATAAATAATTGTTCACGCTGTAATGGCTTACCTTGCCTTTAAAGTTTTAGGATTTTTTTTTATTGATGCCTATTTTGAATGTACACAGGGCTTATAAAACCCAGAATTAGCATGATGTAATTTCTTTGATGCAGAAATCCAGTATTTTGGGCAGGGAAATAACTGGTGGGTGTACTGCCAGAGACAGTGAGCTTCTTACTTTACAAATTCCTGATTCCATAGCCTAGGCCAAGAACAATGAGGATGGGAGCTGGGAGGTATAATTCCAATGGTTTTACTTTTCATTGTAATGCTTGTAAAATTTCTGGTTAATTGAAATGAAAAATGCTGGTCAGAGAATCTGTGTCAGAACAGACAAGTTTTTGGTGTTTTTTTTCTAGTGACCGGATCTCTATGTGTTTTTTTGCCTTTGTGCTGTGTAGAAAATTCCACAGAACTGTAGTTACATGTTGAAAATAACGTGAGTGCTAACTAACATGAACAAAGCAGTAAACCAGTCTGAAGAAAAGAAGCTACATAGCCAGAGGCAGTTGACCTTATGGAATTATAACTATGCAGGGGTTAATATTTTTCCCTGATTTGCTCTAATGAAAGAAATCAAAGCAGACATGAGGATGTTTAAACATTATAGAAGTACAGGAGTCCTGTCATGAGGAGGTTATCAAAGACGTAGTAAGGTGGCATAATGGAGTCAAACTTGTCAAATGCAAATACAAGGTCAGATGTCTTAAAGTCTCAGCATTTTAGTTTTGCGTTTCAGCTTTGTTTTTTTTAATATGTGCACTGTAGGATATCTCTGTGTCAGTAAAATTATGTAACCACAAAAAGTGCAACATGCTTAAGGCTAAATATAGGAGGGTTTAATTGTTCACTAATTATTAACCCCCTTCTCCTTGCCTTAGACATTCTTATTTTTTTAAATAAAAGATTGTCTTAAAATGGAATGTGCTGTAATTGAGACTGAAAAATTAAAAGTTTTAAAAATGTTAATTATGTTTAAGCAGCTTACCTCTCTTTCTGGGAGAGGGGAAGGGGGTGGCTTGAGGAGGTATCTCACAGTTAAAAAAGGAGTGCACAACTAGCAAGGAGAGTTTCCATTCCAAGGAAAAGGTGGAAAACTGGTTTCGTACATTTCTAAAGAGTGTTAGAAACCTAAAGCTTGCTGATGCTGGGATCAGCATAAAGTAGGTGATTTTGTTTGTTGCTCTTTAAAGGGAACTGGATTCAGAGAGGTATGCCAATTGGATAAGTAGGTAAGATGTGGAGGAAAGGAAGGACAGGTGAAGAGGGAGAGTTGTTGCGTGGTGCCTGTGTTCTCGGAACTGATAAACTTGAGCAACAATGAGTCTGTCAGCCTCTTGTTTTCTAGCAGAGGATTGCATACAAAAATCCATGAAAAGGGGTATTTCTGTAATCCAGATCTGAAATATTTATTTCCCAAACCTTAATAGAAGCCTACAACCCACACTTACAGCCTCTGGTATGGAATAGTTGAGAATCATGTTAAAATGCTGAAGCAGTGCTCTCTTAGAGACTGGGGTAGAAGCTGAATTGCCAGTACTGGTCACAAATAATTGCCAGCAGTGATTTCAGCATTAATAAAAGCGGGTCTGAAGTGATAGCAGCTGGTGAGTGGGTACCAACTTCCTGGCATTAAGCTTGAAACACTGTCTCCCGCTCCACTATCCCGTTGTTTTTCTCCAGTACTTAGACATTTGGAGTTCCAGAACCTTTCTGACCAGTGAGTCCTGGAGGACAAGATTAGCTGCTGCTGGAAGAGCAGTATGCCCTCCTTTCATCATAGGACTGCATTTTCTACTAATCAAAAGTTAAATGTGTAACAGCAGTACTCCTGAGTTCATGTTTTAATAAAAATGCACAACTCTTTTGTTTTTGAATTCCAGTAGTTTCAAGGCAAGAAAAGATAGATTTGAAAGTATCTCTGTAGAGTCAGCTGAAATATATTACACATGTAGAGCACTTTGTTTAGACACCAGCATTTAAATTTTACCTGATTCTTACAGTCAAAGAATAGCGATATTTTAGTTTATTATCTTGTCATTTACTTTTTTGAATTTTTTCCTTTTATTGTTTTTCTCATTTGCTGAGTGGCGATAATTTAAGACCGGTATTTCTTTTATATGCATGGTCTCCAAAGTAAGTTTCTAGTATTTTTAAGAATTGCCTTAATATATTGTTTCACAAAGTCAATACTACAGCAGTATAATGGCTTTTTCATTTTTAGGATCTGAACATGCACCTTGAAGATAAAGTCTACCTTGCAGGAAACATTTTTACCTTAGCAGACATTTTGATGTACTATGGATTGCATCATATCATGGTAAGCATTACTTCTATTATTTTTATATGTACAATTATGATAATTATAATGTATCTAAAGGGCATTTTATTGTTGTAGAAGTCGACCTACTGAACTGGTCAATGACAGTTATGGAACAGAACAGAGAAAAACAAAACATGTTTTTATGGAACAGAACAGAAAAAAATAAAACACGTTTTTAAGTTATTCATTTTATACTTTAATATTTAGTTATGGATCTGTCAAAAGAAGTGTATTACCTGTAGAATCCAGAATCCCTGAGTTTCCTCTGTGTACATAGCAAAGATGATACCTATCCCTGTGTTTCTAGGACTGATTGATTCCTATCTTTTCGAGTCTGAAATGTGACTACTTACAGAACTACATGGGGAAATAGATCAATGAAACAGAAAGGATGTGTCAGAACTGAAGGTATTAACCTTGTTAGCTTTAAAGAAATGCAGGTGCATGTAAATTAACCTCCTGAAGGATGAGTGTATATAAAAAAGTTTGAACCATAACAAATTGTCTTTTGTGTTTCAAGAGTCGAATGTTAAGACTTGATGAGATACATAGTATGAAAACAACATGTGGAGCTGGTGCTTAGGAGGAAGAAAAAAGATACCACACAAAAAAAACCCAAACAAACAAAAAAAGAAAGTTTGTCCTGAGTGAGGAAGATGTTGAAATTCTTGTAGTCAGCTCTGGCTACTATGAAGTGCTTGAAAGTCAGTGCACCACATTTCTGAACCCCAAGTGTTAATTTAAAGACAAAGCAGTAGAAGTTATTTGTATTTTGGTGGCTGAAGTGTGTTTGTAGATGACCTGTTGTCATTCTCTGGCATGGATACAACTTCAGAACCCGAAGCACTTGCACGAAAATGTCTACTGTATTCTTGGGAGAGGATCAAATCCATCATTTTTGCGTTACAAAATTGGAGGGAGAAGATAATTAGGAAATAGCTCTTACAGATGCAGACGTGTCTGAAAATTGTGAATTCCATCAATTGGGTGAATGGTTCCTTTTTACAGAGTTAAAAGCAAAGTTCTGGAAGAAGAATGGAAGAATGTTTCATTTTAAAATGAAAGCAGAGGGGAGGGGGAATCAAGTCATGAAATACTACCAGAAATGCAGGAGAATTTTGTGTACGTGTGTCTTTACTGTCCAGGAGTGTAAGTTCAAATGAGAGTGTCAAGCAGAGGAGAGGGAAGGGAAGTTTCATTTCAGAAGGTTTTTGAAAACATGCTGGAGTAAGTCACTTAGAATTAATTCTGTTAAATAATATTTCCCTTGTAAAATATCTTAAGTAGTAGGATAGATGTGTTGACTGAAGTGTCAGAATGGGTTACCTTTTCATATATGATATGCAGATGTAGAAAAAAGGCTTGAGTACTTTCTAAAAATATGACTGTATGTGCTGTAAGATAGTACAAGTTCAAATGAGATTTTTTAAAAAAACTTAGGGGAAATTCCAAGCATTTTTAAATTTAGAGTTTGCTCTAGAGTAGACTACCTAATCAAGAAGAAAAGATACAAGTTATTGCTTTGGGAAATAGAACAGATGGTAAAAACAAATGACTTGGTGCTCCTGGGTGCCTGCAACCATCCAGATACTACTTGGGACAAGTTTATAGTACAACATCTGTTTCTGAAATGTTTGATTTCATGGAAGATAATTTTCTGAATCGGAAAAGTATAAAGGACAACTAAATAAATAGGAAAAATCTAGACACTACTAACTAGGAATTACATTTATTTTGAAGCTTTCAGGATTGATTAATATTAGTACTTTAACTATATAGATAAGATCTTGACCTGTAAAATCCTGTTGTGTTTTTTTAATTATTTTTCTCTTTCCTGTAATGAGAAGAGAGTATGTCCAGAGCTGCTGCTCTGCCCTAAGCTTTATGGGGGAGGCAGAGAAAGCTGCTACATCTCTTCATGTGATGTAATCCAGGGAAGCAGTTTGTCATATCTACCACTCAGCTAAGCCTGGTGCAGGAAGGAGGTAGAAGTGGCAGACATGGGGAGACCCATAGATCTTGCTGTCCATCAGGAAGAATTTAGGGAATTGATCTGCAAATGTTGCTGACAATGACATTTAAGGCTAATCTCTGTGCTCTTGGTAGACTAAAAACTACATACTAACACAGACAGTAGGAATAGAATACTGGAAATATTACTGACATACCATCATCACCCTGACTAAGCCAAATCCTCCTGATGCACATTTCATTGGAAAGGTTTCTAAGACTACTCAATCCTGTTGCTCAGTTCTTCACCTGTGGTATCATCTTCCTTCCTTAGTGTTTGTGAGTATAGATCCTGCAGCTTCATTCACTCCTCCCAACTTCATTTTGCCCTTTCCATTTTATCCAGAATCCTGGAGTCTGTTTCTTTACTGTTCAGACTCATCCTTTTGAACTGACTAGCTCAGTTTGTCAACTCTTACTTCTGCAGTTGTGTGCCTTTCTTTCATTCTCCCTGTCCCTTCTAGTTATCTTAATAAGCACAACAGTACAATATGTTTAAAAATCCTTGTTGTGGGAAAAGAATTAGTGTTTTGAGTTGGTATTTCAGGCTTTTTGCAGACAGAAACTATTTTTAGTCTATTAATTAGGAATACGTGCTCGTAGTAGTAAGGCAGGAGCTCAGTTTTTGTTGTGCATCATAATATAGGTCACAAACACCCCAAAAGTGTAATGCTGGGTACTAACTGACTTTTCAATCAGTGTGATTACATTCTCATGTGTAATTGATCTCTCTATGTATGTAATAGAAATATTGTTGCCTTACAGACACTTCAATTACTTAAATATGAATGTGGATAAATATGATGAACAATGAAGTCCTCCTAGGCTAAAGCGTAGATTGCAGAGAAAACATGATTTTGGAAGCATTGCTTGAGGATAGCTCAGACAATCAGTAAGCATTAAATTCCCCCTGTGGTAATGAACTTGTTTTCATATCTGTTTTTTAATTTAAAATAATAAAAAAAAAAAGTTTCCTGATCTCTGTCCTCTTAAAGTAAGACTGGACTTGTGCTGTTGAAAAACACTTGAGATAAATAATCAGTGTGAAGATTGATCTGCTTTTATACTTAAAAAAGTTTGTCTGAACCAAAGAAGTGGTCTCAAATCTAGATGTCTGATTTCAAAATTTCTTTAATAAGGTCTAGAAAATAACTTATGGTGAAATTTTTATCTGCAAATGGAAAAAGCCTCAGTCAGGATTTTGAGATCAAATCAAATACAGTCAAGTACAAAACAAACTATGCTGTTCTCTTTAATTCACAACCACTGATACTGAACTGTAGTGAGACTGCAGTAATAGTTTATTTTGTAGTTGTTTTTTTCCATAATGAACATTTCCTACAATAAACAGATTGCCATGAATTTTTGTTAATATTCACTGATATGCTGCTTATTTTAGTACTGAGATAACAAGTTTTCCTTCTAAAGAATGATGCTAGAAACGGTTCCTAAAGTGAATTGCAGAGAAAAAACAGTTTTAACTTAAAGATTTCATTTTAAACCTATTCCTTTAACAGCAGAAAATCAGTCAAAACTACGTAAAAGGACACTTATGTCATGAAATACACCACCTGGCTGTTGTTTTTTTTCTCTTTCTCCCATATCTAAAAGCTGAATTTAAAAAGTGTAATAGTATCTTATCCTTTTCTTGATGCTGAAGGGCTTCAGACATAGCCAGGTATTTTAGACTTTCTATGCACATGCAAGGTGTGGGAATGGGAATTTATGCCGGCATCCCCAGTGCTATGGAAAGCAAATATAATTAAAGCTTGTGTATTTATACCCCTTATAGAAACTGCTAGAGTTGCATTGTATGAGACCACCTTGGTTCCCCTTTGTGAGCTTTGCGGTGGAAGAGCAAGACTTTTTTTTTTTCTTGTGATATGAGAAAAAAGCTTATCAAATTGAGTGTCTGCTTCTTTGCTATTAAAATAATTGCTTTAATAGCAAATAATTATTATAACAGCAGAACAGCAGCCTTTCTTAACTTGGGGGAATTATCTAATTTAATGAGGAAGAACAGAAAATACTCATCTAACAAAATGTTGTAAAAAATGCCATGGAAGTGATCTCTAAACAATTAACCTAAGAGTTATGTTCCAAGTAGAAAGTAGAGCATGCCACAAAGTGCTTTTTAATATATTTCACTGATAGAGTACATTATGTAAATAAGTAAAAATATCTTGCATGTTGTGCCTGGAGTACAAAAAGGGATTTTATTATTAGAGTAGCTGTCTGTTTTGCCCTTCAGATGTTTTTTCACTATGCTAACAGAATAAAAGACTAGTTTTACAGACTTCTAGTTTTGATTTACATTGGAGAAATTTGAAGATTGAAAAAAATTAGGGAGAAGAAATAGTGTATCTGCTGCAAAATATCAAGTGTAGTTCAGCGTTTTCATAACCAAGTACTTACCCATTAAGTACTCTGAAAACGGGTATGGTAAACTCAAGGAACTTAGTGTCAGTATTTTAGGGTCTGCTTATACTTAAATACTTTTCTTCACTTTCATTTATTTTAGATGGCCTTGGAAGTACACACATTGTTCTTTTCATGCTCTCTAGTACTTTGTAAGTGGTTCTGCAGCTTCATATCAAGCATCAACTTCCTACTACCACTAATTATAATGCACTGCAGGTGATCAAAAGCATCTTCCCTTCAATGGTACTGCTTTTTTTTTTTTGGTCCTGGTTATACGGCACTTGTAGAATCTCAGGCAATTTCTGAAACACTGTGTTATATTTTAATAGCTTCCACTTTTTGTTTGTAAAATTCTGGAGGGTTCTTTCCCCCCCACACACACACTTATTAGTGTTACTCTCTTCCACATAGCTAATGCCAATAACTTACATTTCTGTATCAGGAAAATTATGTGGCTGGTTTTAATTGATTTTTCTGTGCATTCCTATCAGAAACACAACTTTAGGAATAGTGCATACATTTGTGTGCCAGCAGCAAGAAAAGCAGATTTTCAAACCAGCTCAAAGCCGTTGTGGAAATACTGCTATGCTTGTACGGGAAGCCAGTTCTGTAGGAAGAGCAGCTACTTGAGTTTAGGAGCAGCTGCAAGATCCCTGCCTTTTTATTGTTACCACAGTTACAGTGCTCTTAATTTCCTGTTCATAGAGCTTTAATGCCATGTGCCATTGGTTCAGAATCCCTTCCTCCAATTCCTTGAATTATTCTTCCTCAGTATTTTTCCACTGGTTCATCTTCCAGTATATATCCTTATTTTCTCTTTGCTGCTACACATTTATATCTTCCCATTTCTAAGCCAAGTGCTGGGCTGTGGGATAGACCAGCAAGGAGAAGCAGATAATGTTAAAGGCAACTCTTAAAATAGAAAGGGTGGTGTGTCATAAGGTGAAATAGAACAGGAGAGTTGGTTTTAAACAGCAGCTTTTCACTTGTACAGCTAAGTGGGTATGTATGGGTCTTCCTGTGATCTAAGGTTTGTTGAAACAGATTTGCTTCCAGCTGTCCTGTGTCCAAGACCAAATTTGCAATCAACCTGCAGCATCCATAAAATCTAGTGTTTGTGGAACAAAGCACAAGGAATATACCATCTGTTTAGCTTTTGAGGAGGTGATTAACCTTGATTAGTTTTAGAAATCTAAACATCAAAAATACTAGGCATGTCTAAGTAGTGATTTGTCTGCTAAAACTGTCCTCTACAGATGTGCCCTTTGTATTGACTGCAGGTGTTTTTTCAAGACTTAAGCTTGATAGCTAACCTGACTAACTGAAAATGAAGTGAGGTGAATCCCACACTGACTGGTTTCAGTAGTGGTGAGATAAAGGAGGGTGGTTAATGTGAAGATCACCCTTTGTTCTTGGTGCAGGATTTGTAGGCTGTTCTGAGGACTACCCCATTTGTAATTCAGTTGTAGTAGGTTAATGTGAGGAAAGAGATTATTGTCTAAACTGGTAAGCTAACTCAATTACAGAGGCTTAAGGAGACATAAAATTGCTGATCAAGGAGTAGTAATAGAGGTGACATAAGACAGGAATAATTCTTCTGAAGCTTGCTTGAAAAACTGAAGTAATAACAGGCGTTGTAGTGAAGCTTTGGGGATACTGCTGACCTTGAACTTGGAAGACTTTTAAAGGTATTTGAATCTGTAACTAGATGACTTTTTCTGAGCCAGTCCTCTGATGAAAGATAGGCTTGAAGCACTGCATGGATCATAGCCATAACTCCTGTGGCAAGGAGCTGTTGCAGTAGCTATGTGATAGTTGGAGACTTCTTTCCTGACTGATCTTGCAGCTGTTTAGATCTGGGTTGAACTAAGCAAGTGACTGTGCTCTCAAGAACTCTAGTGAACAACAGAACCTTAAACTGTAGGACTAGGTGGTGGCGTTTCAAATGTTTTTATGAAGCATGGACAGGTTTCCAGTTTGTTTTATGGCAGTCATTTGAATCATGCCACTGCTGTCTTAGTAACGTGAGCTACTATATCTGAACAGTTAAGTGTTAAGGTATGCTGATTCCTAGTAACTTTTAGTAACTACTTAACTACTCCATATTAGGCGATAGTTGTACAAAACAACTTCCAATTACCTATGCAGTCTCAAATTGCCTGGAAAAAACGTATTCCTGTACTTGCAGTACACCTGGAAACACAAGGTAGTAATTTTGCCTGTGAGGCAAGACTGTCTGCTAAATTAACATGAAAGGATTGTGGAACTCTTTCTCTGCACCCCCCAATACTGTATACTGACCCCATGAATACATTGATGCATTAAATTCAAGCAAGCTTTTTTCCTCCTCTCTATCACACAAATATATATTCCACCTCTGGGTTTGTTGATTCGAGTCAATTAAAAGTTCATACGTATATTGTGCTTGAATATGTGAAATTAAGATGGAATACAGCTTGAGTGTAAAGCATTTGTAAAACTATCCACTCTTACTTTGCCTTATTATGTAATATGATGCAGTGCCTGTTGTTACTGGTGCTTTGTATCTATTTCCCATGCAGGTGGACCTCACAGTGCAAGAAAAGGAGAAATACCTTAACGTGTCTCGTTGGTTCAACCACATTCAACATTACCCAGGGGTCCGACAACATCTGTCCAGTGTCGTCTTCATCAAGAACAGATTATACACTAGTGCTCATTAAGGAAAATTTTAATGTCATGTTAGAAGGAGATTTGGAAGTTTAGACATCATATTGTCCAAAGCCACTACTAGCAAATATTGTTTTGTAACCTTCTGTATGTGAAACAAAACTGTTAATGCCTCAGATAGTACGATTGCATTGAGTTGCTGTTGTTCATCTAAGAATTTGAACTAAAGAATTGTATCATGTATCTGATTAAGTGCAACAGTGGTAGAAAGATGGAAATTGAGTTTTAATTCATTATTTTTTTAAATAATTAAAGTTCCTTTAATTAAACATTTAAATGTAATTACATAATCTTTACAGGAAATAATTGGTTATTTTCCTTCAATTATTTACTCCTTTTCCTATTTATTGAAATTTTATCTATGTCATCCCACTTTCTTTTCATTTTGTTTTCCGTGGATGTTTACACTAGTTTTGTAAAAGTTAAGAGCTATATTGTGTGCCAACAATGTGAAAAAGGGAACATACAAATGTTACAAAGTATTTATGTGACTGAATAAATTATTTTAAAACTGTAGTTTCAATTTGACTGTGAAACTTTCTAGTTTTTCTTCAGTAAAGAAAATGAAGATTTTAAAAGTTCAATTCCTACATCATTCTGTCGTATACTGCTTTGATTCTAGAAGCATTTTCTTTAAAAGCATTAATTAATGTTCTTTACGATTGTGTGTGCCTCGCTTCATTTTTTACCAAAATGTGAATGCAAGTTTCAAGATCATTAAAAAATTCCCAAACGAACAAAAAACCACACAATTCCCCCCTCAACAAACCAACCAAAAACTTAAGATACTGAGCTAGTCTGTCAGGTTCACTGGCAATGTGTTAAAGTTGGTTTTAAAAACAGCTACGCTCTCAGAATATAGTCCCTTCGTTTTTATTTTTAACAAATTTAAGAGCGCTGATTTTAATTGGTTAAATACTTTATGCACAATTCCTTTAATAGTTCTTTTAACACATGAAAGAGTATTTGGATATTTTAATTGACTAATGTCTGTGTTAGTTTCTACAGCAGTAGCAGACAACTTCACTAGTGCATTCTTTAGTCTTAATTTGTGTGCTACTTTAGGAGCCTCCCTCACAGTAAATATAAAGGTATCTTAGATAGATGTTTGAACATTTTGAATATTTCAAGTCCTTAAAATAAAGTAATAGATAATGGAACAATTAAAATACAGCCTGAGACACAAGTAGACAGAAGACAGTTGTAAGGGTGAGTGTAACCTGGCCAATTCCAGGCTTTAATAAGTGTATTCTAAATATACATAATTTTTTTCTCTTTATAAAGAGTTTACAGGCACACCAAGTTATTTTTAGAGTGAAAACATTTAAGAAATTTCTCATCATTTCCAGGGGACTTAATTCTCTGCTTCTACCCTGTCTCATGTTAACTACTCTTGTTCCTTGCTATTTAGAAGCTCATCTTGCATATTTATGAAAATCTCACTGAAATCTTGAGATCTGTTCAAGAATTGTGGAATGGGCTTCAGTACAAACATATGTTAGAAATTTCATGATCCAGATTTATCATATTTGACTACCTGAAAGCTCCAGGCCTTTACTGCCAGTCCTTGCACTCTTAATTCCCAATTTATTCAAAGATTTGTTACCTAGTAGTTTGTAAAAAAGTGAGTTTGCTTTTCCCCTCAGCTATGTGTGGGAGCAAGTGATGGTAAGACTGAGAAACAACTACACTTCTACTCAATTGTAGTATAATGAACTGTTTTTCTGGAGGGGAGCATGTGTGTGAATCATCAGTGCATTTGGTCAGAGTTTAGGGAATTTTCACATTATTCCTACAGATTTGTTGTTTTTATCTATGCTATTGCAAGTGAGAGCGATTTAAGTTAAGATAACGTGTGTGTGCAAGCCTTCATCCGTGAAAACAGCAGCTTAGTTGCTGCTGAGAACACTGAAAAGGAAACACAGCTAAATGTTGCTGAATACTGTCATCCTTTCAGACACGTTTGGTAGATATGTTGTTACAAAGTGTCTTTCTTTTAATCCCGAACAGCTGCTGTTTCCAAGTATTGGGATTTCTCAAGTTGTCTACATGCTACTGTTGCAGTATCCCCTAGCCTCTTGTGCCAGTTTTGTTTTCTCTGGTGTAGAACAGAAGTGTTATTTGCTGCTGAAACTTTTTTTTTAAATTAGTTCACCTAGCAGAAAGATTAAATGTTTAGAATTGCATTAGTAATATTTAACTCTCTACTCCCCAAGAGGCATTTGGATGTTATCATAGGGTGACTTGAGCATATTTCAATTTTCTCTCCTGCATAGAGAAACATAAGGTGATAGAGGGTTAAAAGCAAAGAGAAATGAATTGAGACTTTGCCTTTAGAGGGATGTCTGGGAGAACCAGATGGTATTGGTTTTTCTCCCCTCTCCCCCTTTCTGTCTAATGCCTTTTGATCAAGGACAACGAAATATGTACAAGAACTTCCTAAAAATCACACAAATGCAGCCAAGTCTGAAAGTGTATGAAGTGGACTTTCACGATGCTGCTTCATCATTTTCATATATGAGGTGCAGTGTTGTGTGAGCTCTCAAATTAACATTGATGGTCTGTACAAAGGGTGTGCATGGATAAAGCTTTGCCTATTTTTAAAGCTACTTTCACCTGTCTTACTGTAATAATTATGCTTACACTGAACATTAGTAAAAGAGACTTTCTTCCCTTGGAACCCCTTTCTCCTTCCTTAAAACTTCAGTTGCTGAAAGGCACTGTGATGTTTTACTTTTGTTGCTTTGCAGTTTGATGATGATGATGACCACAGTGATGGGTGGAATTTATTTTCACAGCATTTCATGAGCAGCAACACTTTCATTTGTTAATGTATCTCATCACTGCAGTATTATTATTTTGCATAATTGTTCTAATTTATTCAAGGGGCCTGACATGTTATGGTCTTTTAAGTATGTGCCTCTGGGACTTGAGGTTGTTGCCATATGGTGAGATAGTGCTGCATGACAACCTTTCAGCAACTGAGGAATTCAACAGTGAAATAAATATGATAATTGTAAGTGTTCAGTGAAATCTTACACTTAGCACTTTGACTTGTCTTTTTCGCCTTGATGCCAAGTTCTTGCTCTGAGACTTATAACTGAGCAACTGAGTGATTTATAGAAAAATCCAAGTTTAATATGAGATTAAAAAAGAATGAGTATGAGTAAGAATTTGACAAGATTACTCTGGACAAAAAAAAAAAAATAGTTTAAGTTTAGACTGGGGTACTAAGAAAATTGACCATTTGGTTGGAACCAGACTGTAGGCTTTTCATCAACAAAACTCTAAAGACATGATTTATGATAGCTTAAATATGCAACATGCTTTTTATTGAGTTCCTGTTGTGTCACCAGTGATTTACCTACCAGGTTAGCATCACGGCTTTCAAACTGAAAACAAGTTAGGAAATGTCACTTCTGGTTAACAACTGAAACAGTCCAATCAAGCAGGATTTTTCACCTTTCTTGACTGCCCACCAAGTACTTGCTTTCAAGAGGCTTGCAGCTATTGAATTGCCAGAGATTCTTTGTGTAGAATGTGTAACTTTAGCCAGCAAAGTCTCCTAACATCTTAGCTGTTTGCCTGTAAAAGGTGATATTTTCACATATATTTTTTTTTTTAATCTTGTAATACTTCTCTATAGCCTACCCACCCACTTCAAAACATTTTTAAACTGAAGCGTCCTCAATTTCATACTACTGTCTGAATCTTTGGAAGCACATAGGCCTAAAAATGGAGAGCTTATTTTTTGCGAGGTGCATCTTAATCTTCCCAACAGGTGTTATAGCTCATCAGAGTATCTCGATAAAATAATTCTTTAACATAATTTTCTTTCTCATACACACACATATACACATTAATTTCAATTATAGCTGGCGGAAGACTAATCTAGACTCTTCAGCATGGGTGTGGATCCTGAGTTTATTAGCAGGGAGCTGAGACTCTAAGGTTTAATATACATGTACTTTGCAATTCATATAAGACACTCTTTTACATTAACTATATTAGATGAAAATGTGACTCAGAAGAGCTTTTGCCCATGAAATACACCCAAGTAACATTACAGATGAAGGAGCAGTAGAACTTGGTATCTTTATTCTCCTCTTAGTTAAAAAACAATAGATGATTTGGAATAGATGAGGGCAAAGTACATAAGAAGAGATTAGCTGAGAAAGATGAAAATAAAGGGATAGAATTGTAAAATCACTATCAAGAAATCTAGTATAAGTTCTGTTCAGAAGTCTGGTTCATATTCTTTCTAATCTGTTAGGATCTCCTATTTGCATCTCTGCAGGTGATTTATGGTTTGTCTGCTACATGAATGCTGAAGTTGAGAATAGATTTTTCTCCAACTATTCTATAATTGTAGGTTTTTCTACCTTTTTTGATATTTTTTGCTAAAAGGAGGGATCAGTAGGCCTATTTATTTGGGGTTTTTCCCCCCTTTCAGTTTTTAATCTTATCACTTCTTTTAATCCTTTGTGTGTTTCACAGCCTTTAACTTCAAAGTGTAATTGCAATGATGCAGTTGCTACGTGAAATATTTTCCCTCTAAGTGCAGTATTTCATCTTTGCATCTATTATTGGATCATGCTGCTACTGTCCCTGATGGAAATGCCACGTTTTATATTCACCATACACCTGAGCACATGCTTACTCATTTGGTAATCTTAACTTTTTTTTTTCATTTATCAGAATTGAATTGTATTATGTACTTTTTTTTTGTGCTTGAATTTTATTGCAAAAGAAATGTGAGGGGGAAATGCCATCATGCGCCTCTTGCTGTGCCAAGCTTTCAGCTTTTCAGACTAGGTCTTCGTATCCCACCGCTGCATGTCTTGAACGTTAGATTTGTAGTAGTTCAGAGCCCAGCTCCAGGGCAGTATATAAAGATATCAAAGATTTGGGAGAGGGGATTGATTTTGTAGCAAGCATTACTTGTTGCTGCTCTGTGCATGTTCCTGCAGGCATGGCCTTCATTTTCCATGCTGGTAGTGACTACAGCTACTGCGGCTGCTGTGGAACACCGCACATTCCATCTCTCACTCTGCAGACTGGCAGGCAGGAGGCGAATAATTTTTCATTGTTTCTGCGTCTGAAGGATTCCCCTTTCTCTTCCCACACTACCTTGGCCCCTGTAGGAAGATTCTCATCTATTAAACTTTCCCTTTTCTGTTGGAAGAACTAAATCTCTTTCAGCATTTTCAGGCTGGTGATCTAATTTGACAGCTCGTAGGTGATGTCTATTCCTCTTCAAAGAGGCAGGTAGCCTCGGGCTAGCCAGCTGCATTGTGGATTCTGCAGATTTGGCTTGCTGTTCCTGCTGGGTGTCATCTGTCTTCTTAGTCTTGCGGTGGATAATTTTTGTCCTCCCTAGCATCATCTGCCTGAGCAGTTTCTGCCTGGCAGGCCTGTCTGTCCAGGTTGAGCATCAAATACAGTAGCCGCACAGCTAATCTGACAAGGCACTTCTCCAAACAGTGCAGCCCCGGGCCTGCTTTGGCCAGCATCGGCAGCGCAGCCTGCAAACTTCCAGCCATCACGACCATGGTCTTGGTCTCTCATCACGGGTGCAGCCCATGGACTTATTCTGCTGGCACAAAGTATGTCCCCCCGCCTCGCCCTCTTAAGGGCCGTCGCTCCGATTCCTCCCATCTGGGCAGATGTCTGCCTCAACAGGTTTGGATTTCCCTGCCTGTTGCCGGCATTTGACTCGGACACCGCCACTTGGATGAAATAATACTTTAGTAGATTACCATCGCTAGACAGCCTGTGGGGGAAATGACAGGACTCGGCACGTTCATCTGAAGATTTTGCAATTCAGAGTGCTGCTAACGCTAATGGGAAGTGGCAGGGTGATCCCTAAAAGAGAAAGCGGGTTCCATTGCATAGCAAAAGTGACAGAGGTTGTTTAGCCTATCTTCCAAAAAAATACATGATGACTACATATGTTGATTTTCATGCTCCAAGCAATAGCTATTTCCATATTTTTATGACTTGATGACGACTTTCTACAAACTGACAGGTTAGGGGCTCCACAAGTATTGTCTTTTTATAGCCATCACCTCCTTAAGTCCTCCTTAATTTTTTTAAATATGTTTTGAAAATAAGCTTGATGGGGCAGTGAGAGTAAGCAGGGGAAAAAACAAACAAAAAAACCCCAAAACAAACAACAAAGCAGGCTTAAATGCCACAAAAAAATATTCTTTAAAAAAAACAACAGTATTCAAACAAAGGAGGAATGGTTTCAGAATAGTAGGCCTAGAAACCAGTGCAGCTATCTGTCACAGGATTTGCCCCTGTTGCAGTCACATAATTCTGAACCTGACATTACTCATGATGTAAAAACCGTTTCCTAGAAATGCAGTAGTTGCAAAGCCCCTTAACTACAGGATTTTCTCTTTAACAAATAGAAAGCTGAAGCATGGCTTAGAGGTGGAAATAACTTGTCTGAGAGAGAGACTATGAAAGGATGGCAGCTAGTCAGGAAAGGGATAAAATTAACATTTGAACAATACACCCCAAATTATTTGCAATGATTGAGCCAGCTGGAATATCCTACAGATACTATTAATATTACTCCTATAATTTACTGGTGATTGTCAATTGCTTACATGCTTTGGATTCAAGTGGGAATAATCTGTAGGTTGCAAGAGGTGGTCACTTCGAGGAAAAAAATTGTGAAATAATTCTTATTTAAACAATTCTTATACCGGCTAATTGCTGGATTAGTGTAATATTTACAGACTAACAATGAAGGAGCAAAAAACCATTTTAGAGTATATATTTATGCTGAACTTAATGTTAGTCAAAGTACTGAACAATTCCCAAGGTAAGATTCATTTTATTGTTTAAGCAGAATCTAATTATATTTTGGCTGATTTTGGAGGAGATTATTCCAATGAAACTAATTCGCTCACTTTTAAGCCTGACTTTAGACAATTATAGGTATTGTCAAAAAAATCCCCAAACGTATAGTAATCTCAGTAAGCAGTTTCCAAGCTCTGATGATGGAACACAAAATTTAAGAATAGTATCATTTTTGCATCTGTTACAACACCTTTAAAAAGACCCTTTTTTTCTCAGTCACACAATTGCTCCTACTTACAAAAGCTAAGCAGAGTAGTACATGGACAGAACTAATTTCTAAGGCATAAATATATACTACTGCTGTTTCTACTAATAAACTAGTAATTGTTCCAGATAAACTGTCTCCTTTCTGGTATTTCACGTCAGGACACTGAAAGCTACAGTAGCTGTAGCAGAA
The DNA here is from genome assembly GCA_013399895.1 of Serilophus lunatus. Taxonomy (NCBI): domain Eukaryota; kingdom Metazoa; phylum Chordata; class Aves; order Passeriformes; family Eurylaimidae; genus Serilophus; species Serilophus lunatus. Next base: position 163,100 of record VXBA01002777.1, read on the forward strand.
TTTGTGGCCCAGTTCTTCCTTCATTGACTACACAATGGCAATGAGAAGTGTGGTATGGATTGCAAATTTTAAAAAAAAAAAAATTATAAAAAACTAAACAGACTAGATGCAATGGCCTAAATAGGATCAACCTGTTCTAGAACTTACTGAGTTTATGTAGCATGAAGAAAAAAATCACAAATGGACGTTAATATACTGTAATTTATAAGGGGGAGGGGGATATATTGAAAATAACCCAATGCTCTCACAGAATCACAGAATGGGTCAGGTTGGAAGGGACCACATCTGGCCCAACCTCGCTGCTCAAGCAGGGTCATTTTAGAGGCACAGGACTGCTTCCAGACAGTACTTGAATATCTCCAGTGAGGGGAGACTCTGCACCTCTCTGGGAAATCTGTTCCAGTGCTTGGTCACTTGAGCAGTAAAGTTCTTTCTCATGTCCAGGTGGAACTTCCTGTGCATTAGTTTCTGCCTGTTGCCTCTTGTGCTACCACTTGGCACCACCAAAAGCCTTGATCCATCCCTTCAGACACCCTCCCTTCAGATACCTTCAGGCATTGATGAGGTCCCCTTTCAGTCATCTGTTCTCAAGGCTGAACACAGCTCCCTCAGCCCTTCCTCATAAGAGAGATGTTCCAGTCCCTTGATCAGCTCTGTAGCTCTCTGCTGGACTGCTCCAGGAGCATTTTGTCTCTTGTACTGAGGAGGCTTTCTTGTACTCTTAAATGGTTTGAAAAGACATGTAAAGGCATTGTACATTATTTTTGTCTTTTTTTTTTTTTTAATAGTTGTAAAAGACGGGTCTGTTTGGGGTTTTTTTGTAGTGCACGTCTTCAGCAGTTATTTGTGTTTGCCACACCAAGAAGCAAACTAGGTTTGCTGAATTCATATGTCTTACTGTATTATCTGAATCGCAGAATCAATTAGATTGGGAAAGACCTGAGAGGTCTCTGAGTCCTACCTATGACCGAACACCACGCTGTCAACTAGGCCACGGCACTGAGTCCCACATCCAGTCTTTCCTTAAACACCTCCAGGGACAGTGAATCCACCACCTCCCTGGGCAGTCCTTTCCAATAAGCAATCACCCTTTCTGTGAACAAATTCTCCCTAATGTCCAAACTAAACTTCCCCTGCACAGCTTGAGGCTATGTCTTCTTGTCCTATCCCTTGTTACCTGGGAGAAGACACCGACCCCCACCTGGCTACAACCTCCTTTCAGGGAGTTGTAGAGCGATAAGGTGTCCCCCGGAGCCTCCTCTTCCCCAGGCTGAACACCCCCAGCTGCCTCCGCCGCTCCTCGCAGGACGCGTGCTCCAGGCCTTCCACCAGCTCCATCGCCCTTCTCCGGCCCCGCGCGCTTCTTTTCTCCTGAAACAAAACCCACCCACCAACCAACCAAAGCGCCGAGCGCGTTTCGGGTTTATTTGGGGGAGGCGGAGGGCGGGCGGGTACCGCAGCCGTGGCCGGCGCGCCGCGATGACCTCACGCCGCGGCATCGGGGCTCGGCGGAAGCTCGGCGGGCGGGGAAGGACCGGGCCGGGGGTGCTCCGGTCCCGTCCTATCCGGGCTGCCCTGCCCTGCCCTGCCCTGCCCTGCCCTGCCCTGCCCGGGGGCCGCCGAGCGCCATGAGCGGGGCTGGCCCCGCGTCCCCCGGCCGCAGCACCGGGACCGCCGACAGGAAGCGGGAGGCGGCGGCCGCCGGGTCCCCGATTCAGCCCGTCATAAAGGGTAAGGAGCACCGACAGCCCCTTGGGCCGCTCCTCGGCCTCCCCTCGAGGTTCCGAGGTTGAAAGCCGGGTGCCTGGGAGGCTCAGAGGGCTTTCCCCCCTCGGGAGTTCGGCAGCTGGGCGGCTCCGTGTCGGGGAGCCGAGCCTGCCCCCCCGAGGCCCTGCCGGCGGCGGGGGGTTCCCTGGGAAGCTCCCGCGGAGAGGGTTTTGTCCTGGGCCGTCTGCGCACGGGAACGTTTGGGCTGGGAAGTGGTTTAGCGAGTGCTTTATTTACTGAAATCACGTCATTCCCCAAATTGGAAATAACCGCTCGGCACCCTTTGTTTGTTTTTGAACGGGATGGGGTCCCGGGTGTTGTATCCACCCGTGTTTGTTTGTTCAGTAGCGAGGGAGAGCCACAGGGCAGGTCCAGCAGCTGGGGCAGGAAAAGAGATCCTTGAGATGGTAGTGCTAGGTTAAAGTGCTTGTTGAAGTAGTCGAATATGTCTTGAAATAGTCTTAACTCTCTATGCTCTCACAGTGCTTTTCAATTTCATGGGCTTTTTCTTTCTCTGTGACAGACAAGCCTTTTTTCACACGTGCTTATGTTGTAAATGCTCTTTCACAAGACTAAATTTCAAATCTTTGGCCCTGGAATACAAGAAAATGCTGACAATTTTCCTATCGTGAGCAATTCCTCTTGCCTCGTGCTGCAGAAAGCTCCCACACTTTAAGCAGTGAATCTCTGATAAGCTGCAGCGTTTAGTTCTGGTAATTTACCCCCATTAACAGTGGGATACTAAAGCTGTACTGAGGAGATGGAGAATTGAAACAGGGAGTGCTGAGGCACAGAGGAGCCTGTTCACCATAACAAAAAGATGTCTTTGGCATCTGGAATACTGATTTGTTGTGTTTTATCCAAGTTGGTGGTTTGCTGGATAGATAGATTACCCAACAAATACAGTTCTGGTACTCTTTTGGTTTTGCATGTATTTTGTAGTGCTTCTTCATACTGAGGTATGGTGTGCTACTGGTATTGTGTGGCCTGGTGTGGGAGTGAGAGAAAAATGAAAATTTTGGCTTTCATTTATCTTTTAGATGTTGGGGAAATCTATTCAAGACTCCTGGATCACAGACCAGTAATTCAGGGAGAAATACGTTACTTTGTTAAAGAATTTGAAGTAAGTATTTCTATCTTACTGGATGCTGTCGTAGTCTGAGACTTGTAATGGTTTTTGCATTTTTTTTTTATATTATTGTATATCCATAACTTTCTTCAGAAGTACTTGGCATGTTTGGTTTTTTCCCCCCAAAGTAACACACGTGTAGTATATGTCTGCATCTTGGTAAACAAGATAGTAATTAATTTAGATCTTTTTCTTTTCAAAGTTTTGAAAGGANAAGACTGATAGGAATATTGATGTAGGAGAATTACAAAATTTTAATATCTTCAAGAAATTCAGTTGGTTCAAGGAAAGTGGTGTTGGCCATTATAGGTTTACATCTGACTGAGAAACTGCTTTGTGCCTCAGCTGGATTCAGCTTAGCAGAGTTGTAAGTTTATTTTGTTTTCATTTTTGTTACACGAAAGAAAGTAATATTGCTGGTAAAGAAGAGCAACACTTTATGCAAGTAAGAAAATCATTAAAAATTGAATGACTGTGATCCGATTGGCTGCAAATTAGGCTTAAGTACTGAAGGTGTAAAAATGTTTAGATGCAAGTTTGCTCGGGAAGTATAATTTGGTTTCCACAAGATGGCAGCAGAAGTTTAGAAAAATTGAATCTTTGTCAACCAAAGGCTGTTTCTGAGTAGAACAGAATTCTGAGTAGAATTCTTACAGAATGTGGAATTTAAAATATCAAAATCAGTCTTGAAAATGCAGTTATACTTCAAACTTTGAGTATGCAGACCTGATTTGGATGACATTGAAATGTCTTTACCCCTCCCCACCCCAGATTGTAGCTTATGTTTGAAGCAGATCTACTTTGTCTCTGCTGGTTTCACAAAATACACGTGCAAAACTCTTGCCAGATCTGCATCATAAGGGCTCGAGAGTCATAAGAAATGATTTCTCTGCCTTCTCTAAATAAGCTATAGATGACAGTAAGTAGTTTTAGGTGGCATTCCATAGGAGAGAAAACACACTTAGAAAATTAGAACTTGTATCTTTATATTTCATATATTTCTGTCATTGCACCTGAAGTCTCAGTCTGTTCTTAGATCTTTTATTCAAATTCAATTAGTGGTTTATACTTTTATGAGGGGAAAATAGCAAAGCCAGAGGATTGTTTGAATTTTTTGCAATTGAGAATTTCTTCCAAAAATTACATTTGTTCCTAACTTTGAGATACCGGATACTTTTTGGTTGTAGTAAGACATGTGCTTTTTCTTTCAATGATAAACACCTAGTGTGTAAAGAATGTAGATTTGCATTTAGGAAATCTGGAGCCTGTTTAATTAAGTGGTTTTACTTCTCTGTGCCTCTCTTTCTGAAGTTTTAAAATGTATATAGTGATCCAGTTGCCCACTGCATGTGATGCAGTATTTTTTTGTTTGTCTAGAGTTGTGCCGGTGAAATTCAGAGTGGAAGTAGTGCTGTGGCTTCAGAAAAACAGATTATTTTTTAAAATTTAAACAATAAAAGAAGAGCTTGTTGTTCTTATAATTAATCATGTTCAGCAATGAGCCAGAAAAAGGGCTGACTGCAGTCAGCTCTGTTATATAATTTCTTAGTCACCAACTTTGCTTTACTTCACTTGAAACAATTTTCCTTGCGTTGTTTTAGCCTCATACCATGCTAAATGTGGAAGATCAGACATCAAGTAAGCAGAACCACTGCTGTTATTTTTCAGTAACAACAGTTGTAAAAGTGCAATATTTTCAGTTTTGTTGCTTTGTGTTGTCTATGATATAAGTAATCCACACAAAGCAGCACATTTTTCCACACAGTGTTTTAGCTACAAAATACTGACTTTTCTCATGAAGGCCAGAAGTGTCATTCAAAGGATTCCTGTATTTTAGTGTGAAGAATGGAACTCTGCTCATTTTTTCTGCAAAACACTTTTATCAATTGTGCTAAATAAGTAGAGCAACTGTTTAATAGACAGTGGTGTAGTCTTTGAGATGAAGCTATTAGTTCATCAACAGGGAAACCATGTTTATTTTATGAAGTGAAATTCCTTGTTAGCCACTCATTTTCTTTCCTTTTCCTGGCAGGAAAAGCGTGGCCTCCGAGAACTGCGAGTGCTTGAAAATCTAAAGAACACAGTCTTTGAAACGAACGAGCACGTTCTTCCTAAGTGTGAGCAGGCAATGCGTAACAATTTGGATGAAACAATTAAGAGATGTAAGCACATTGCTTCTTATTTCTCTTGTTGCATCACTTTGAGGAGTAAGTTAAATAGTTTGGATTCAAAATGTGATTTGCAGAAAAAATTATCATACTCGGGTAATTTTCTACTATTTAGTTGCTTTGTTCTCATTCCTATGAAATTTTAAAAGGGAAACAACAGGGCCATTTTTTGATACGTATTGGTCCAGCCACACAGCTTTGCTAAGGTTACATTAAAGCCTTTTGATGATTTGTAGTAGCTATTTCAGCTGATTCCTTTGCCACTCACTTGGAAATAGCGCTCCATGTTGACTAAAGCCATGGACAAAATTTCAGTTTTCTGGTTTGTTGCTGTTAAGTGACCTTCAAGTTTCTTAATTTTCCCACAGGAATGCTTAATACTGCCCACTGTGATTACAAACAAAACTTGCTGCTTTATAGCTATGGAGTTACTATGATTATTGTTGTTATTACTAATATTATTGTTCTTAGTCACAAATAAGGAAATAGCAGTAATTACATGCTAATCTTAGTTTCATCATTATAATAATACATTTTTTTATGGCTCAGATTTTTAAAAAAAATTTCTTGTACGGATTTTTCAGTATCTCTTTCTTACTCATTCAGCAGGATTCCTTCTTAAAAAGATTTCAAGAGAATGTGGGTATAAAGCTTTAGCTGCCAAATTTATGTAGTTGAAACATGCCAATGGGTTTTGTTATGTTTTATATGTGGCATGTTGTATAAGCATTTAATTTCTTATAACTTACTTATATGATGTCTGGCACATGCAGAATAGCAAAGGGAAAACGATGCTATACACACAAAATGACTTCAGGAAAATATTTGCGTGACTAAATTTTAAATTCCTAATAAGACATATGTTTTAATACCTTCTAACTGGAGTGAACCTCTCATGCCGCTCCCTGACTTTCTAATGGTCACCTGTGCAATAGGTCTTCAGTAATAGAATCACAGATGATTGAGGTGGGAAGGGACCTCTGGATGTCTTGTTATCCAACCTTCTGCGTACTCAAGCAGTGGCAGCTAGAGCCAGTTGTCTAGGACTGTGTCCAGTTGGATTTTACATATCTCTGCAGTTAGGGACTCCACAGACTCACTGGGCAACCTGTTCCAGAGTTTGACCATCTTCCCAGGAAAAAGTGTTTTCTTGTGTTCGTTTGAAATCCCATGTATTTGATCTTGTGTCCACTGCCACTTTTGCTGGCAGTGAGCAATTCAGAGAAGAATCTGGCTTCCTCATCTTTATTCCATTCAATCAGATATTTGTTCGCAGTCCCCTCTGGACCCTCTATTCTCCAGACAGAGCAGCCCTAGCTCTTGCAGCTTCCCCTCATACAAAAGATGCTCTAGTTCCTTAATCGTCCTTGTGGCCATGTGCTGGACTTAATCCAGTGAATTAATCTCCTTTATTTTTTGGGTGTGTAGTCTGTGTTGTTGGCCCTTGGTGCGTATTGCTGCCTGAGGGTATTCCTCCACAGATGCAGTACTTGACATTTCTCCTTTGTTGAACTTAATCATTAAGATTCCTCTCAACCCAATTCTCCAGTTGCTCAAGGTCTCTCTGAATGGCAACACAATGATACAATTTTTCAGCCGCTGCTGGTTTTGTATAGTTTGCAAACTTGCTGTGGGTGTGCTTGCTCCAGCATCTGGGCCACCGATGAAATGTTTAACAGCACTGGCTGCAGTGCAGACCCCTGAGGTAAACCACTAATGTCTTGCTTCCAATGTGACTTGGTGCTGCTGACCACAAATTCTAGACTTGGCCGTTCAGCCAGTTTGCAGTCCATCTCACTGCCCAGTTACCTAACCTGTACTTGTTAGTTTGTCTATAAGGATGTTATAGGAGACAGTATCAAAAGCCTTACTGAAGCCGAGGTAAAAACATCAGCTGTGTTTCTCCCATCTGCCAAGCTACTCGCTGTGTAATGCAAGGTTGTCAGGTCAATTGAGGGTGATTTCCCATTCCTAAATCTGTGCTGGCTGCTCCCAAACACCTTCTCATTCTTCAGGTGTTTGGCAATGCTTATAGGAGGATTTTTTTTTTCCCATCATCTTTTCTAAGATTGAGGTGGGGCTGACTGGACTGGAGTTCTTGCCTTCGAAGATAAGGAGTCCAGTCTTATTGAACTTCTCCCAGATGCAACGGCCTGACAGAGAGAGAGAGAGAGAGAGAGGCCTCGCAATATTCAGCCAGCTCCCTCAGCATTCATGGACACAACCTATCAGGCCTTGTGGACTTAATATATTTCCAGTTTAAGTGGCCTTTAACCTGGTGCTTCTCCACAGATAAGTCAGCCTTGCTCCAGACTTTCCCTCTGGTTTCAGCTCAAAGCTGGTCTTCGTGGTGAAGACTAAGGCAAAGAAGGCATTGAGTACCTTGGCCTTTTCCATGTTCTTTGTTATCAGCTCTCCTGCCCCATTCAGCAGAGGGCCTACATTTTCTTCAGTGTTCCTTTTGCTGTTACATACTTGTGGAATCCTTTCTTGTTGTTCTTTGTACCCCTTGCCAAATTCAACTCCTGATCAGCTTTTACTTTCCTTATGCTGTCTCTTCATGATCAGACAGTAGCTCTATACTCTTCCTGCATGACTTGCCCCTGCTTCCACCTCCTTTACACTTTTTAAGTTAGAATTCAGTCAGGAGCTCCTTGGTCAACCATGCAGGCCTCCTTCCACAGGCAACACCCTTACTTGTTGGTGTGGACTTTTCCTGAGCCTGGAGGAAGTGATCCTTGAAAAGAATACTATATCTCTTCTGTTACTGTCATCCCAGACCCTTGGTTTGCCTACTCCATCCCCAACTTCTTTACTTTTGGTGGTTATTTTTTTTTTGGTGAATTACTCCTTTGCCTGTCATTTCTACTTTAAAGCTGTTCCTACCAGTTTGGCCAGCCTGTTGGCAAAGGTACTTTTGCCCCATTTAGTCAGGTGGATCTCATCTCTTCCAAGCAGCTGTTGATGCTTAGAACGGGTCTCATGGATCTAGAAAACAAAACTCTGCTGCCAACACCAACTGTGCAATCAGCTGTTAACCCCAAAAATCCATCTAGTCCTCCTCAGCAGGAAGGTTGAGGAGAACATTACCCCAACCCCCATGCCTTTCACCACTGTCCTCAGACCCTTGTAGTCATTCCTGATGTTTTTCAGGTCACCCCTGCAGTACCACTGGCGTGTCTACATGGAAGAGCAGCAGGGGTAATAGTCCAAGCATAACAACATCCCAAATGTGAGCTCCTGGAAAGCAGCAAACCTCACCAGATGACAAAACTTATTGAAAGGTGGAGAGCCTCTGTCCACTGCAGCAGGGACTCTATCTGCATCTCTATCTATCTGCATCTATCACTTGTTGCCCTCTATTAATGATCCCGAGCAGCTCAGGCTCAGCCACTGGATGTTCCAATTCATGGAGCTCTCAGCTCCTCATAAGCTACTCAGGCAGTGAACCCCTTCTATAACTGGAAGTCCTCAGGGTGGCAGGAGCCTGCCTCCTGATGTGAGAAGTCACCAGCTTCAAGGTGATGATAAGTAAGGTGTTTCTCAATGCCAGGTTGTGTTAGTGGGAGAAGTGACTGCTTTGGAGAAATTAGTGTATTTAGTTCTACATTAATTAAGTGTTAAGTAAGTTGGGGAAAAGTGCTTAGGAATACAGTTCCTATTTCCATTGAGAAGTTTTCCCAGGCTTAGTCTCATGAGAGAAGAGGCTTGCTCCAGCATAAAGATGCTGTCCATGTACAGTCTATACTATGTCACATTTTACAGTTGGCAGGGAAAAAATAAGGAAAAACCCAACCAACTAAAACAGACAGCTTGGTCACCTGTTTCTACTTACTGACTTGAGAGTGTTTTTTATTGTTTTCTGAGGTGCTGAGTAGTGCACTCCTGCTCATCAGACACACCGGGGAGTGTGGGCACAAGAGGACCTAGCTGCCTTGCTCTTTTTGGCTTCTAGAATGCACTAAGGTTTAACTCTGTGATAAGCCTACCTACAGTTGTAAGTGTAAAGCATTTTCTGCAAGTACTGACAATGCTTGTGTGGAGTTAAGGTACACAGTGGAATATAATCTTTGACTTGTAATGGCCTCATGTCTTTTAAATCCATTTTAGGCAAGTTTCTTTGATTTAGAGCAGCAGACTGATCTACTGCAATTTGTTATTTCAGTGCAAGCTGCCAATGATATGATCCATAGACTTCAAGAGAAAGAGTATGAAGCAAGAAAGGTAAAAGATGAATGGATAGATTTTCATAATGTGATCTAAGTAGAAGTCTTGTGCTTCATAGCAAGTTTATCTGCCCTCAGTATAACAAAACCCCAGATTTTTCTATACCTTCTATACTTGCAGTAAAACTTCTTTTGGGATGCTTTCTGCACTTATAAAACATACACTGCAGAGTTAATTAATCTAGCTGAGTCTTCCTACAATCTCCTGATATATGGAAACTATTTTTTTTTTTTATTTCCTTTGCTTTATTTTCCCTAGTAGCTCAGACTATAACACTTGTCACATACAGGGAAAGCTTAAATATAAAAAACCCTTATTTTCTATGGAACAAAAAACACCTACTAACCTACCAGAATGGAAATGTAAATCTTTCCTAGTTAGCTGAGAACATTGACCATATTATATATATTGCTTGTTGAAAAGGAAGTGTGTTTTTCACTTGTGGATGGGTTACTTAATGAAGGGCTGTATTATAGGAACATGCGAATCATTGGAACCTTTTCATTTGGCTATACTTTGCTTATTTGGAATACATGTGCTCTGAATCTAAAAGCTGGAAAATTGTACCAGAAATTTGTTTCGTGTTTTCCCATTATTTCTTCGTTATTGTGTTCCTGTATTATCTCTTTACCTGCAAAATGCTATTTATAATAATTTAGTTCAGAAAAACTGAAGGCCTTTCTGTGGCCATCGAGCAAACCAGGGCGTGCATTGATGTATGTAAGCTGATAATCCCGTTTTTCTGTCCTTTTTGCAATCAGTGAAGACGAACAGGCAGTCCAGATGCAATTGCATACTGGTGCTGTGCAAACAGCACACTGCTGAACCCTGACAAAGTTTGCTTGCGTCTGACACTAGTGTAGATACTGGTAGGGAGGTTAACTAGGAAATTCTTACAGTTTTGCTACAGTTTGAAGTAAAAATTTAATAAAAAATTTATAACTTATAAAATGAACGCACAGTAAGAATGGTGACTATTCTTTTTAGAAACTATTAGCTGTATGTTTCCACTCTTTTTTCTTTTTTTAATATGTAGTAGAGGAATAGTAATAGCTATTCAGGATCTGTAGCATTTCTTTAAGCTTGTATATTAAGACTTTTTGGCTTGAAATGTTTAAATGTGTGTAGTAACATGTAGGTAACCTTTTTTTGGAAATATAGATGAAAGTTGTCATTGTAGTGCAGCCACTTGAGGAGAAATACTTTTCCTTACTGTTCTGAAAAAAGTGTGATTTTGGTAGGATGTAGTGTCAGGTTATTAGTATTAGCAGACCTTGGTGAAATCAATTCCATTTCTGCTGAATGGAATTAATTTTAAGATTATTTTAGTTACTTTTACAGTTCTTTTCAGGTACTGGCCAAGTAATAAAAGTGAAATGATGTTGTCCCTATTGCACTCCCACTTAGGGTGTAAAGTAATATGTGGTTCTGTGAGTGTCATTGAAAGAAGGCACACTATCAAATTGTACCTGGTTTGTTCTCTGGAAAACAAACTTTTTGCAAAGCTATAAATTTGGAAATCATTAATCAATAGTATAAAATACACTCAGTATTGCCTCTATAGATCACTAATTATGCTACTTTTGGAAACTGTTTTTGCTCTTTGAAAGTGACTTTTGACTTAGCCAATACAAATCCATGCCAAGATGTCTCTACATCTTGAAAACCTTTGTATTTTAAAGATTTTTTCATGACTGCCAAGGACATATATAATAAGAGCGATACGGACCTCTACGCTTTCTAGCTATGCTGCAGTTAGAACACAGGGGGTTTTAGCATAGTGTCTGGATTTCATTAGTTTTTCCTCCAGTGTGCTGTGGTCAGTTGACTAAAGCAGTGAAGTTAATAGTGCTTGGACATAAAGAGGATCAGTAGAACTGGAGAGCCTTGTGATGAGAAAGGACAATATATAGAAGGCAGACCTGAAGAGTAATTGCAGAGCTATAGTGTGGAAGTCATCTTTTTGTGCTGAGAAACTGAACTTTTTGTGACTGGACCACTGGGTGTCAGTAACAGTAGTTGTGTGTCCTGCATGGGAGTCTGAGTTCTTAAGAGACTCCTAGTGACACTCTGCTAAGCAAAAGGCTGTACCATGGTAGCGGCTGTTTCAAAACAGCAGAGAAAGCTTGGATGAGGGAATCTTCTTAGTACCTTAGCTCCAGGGACGGTGTCTGTGGCAGTTTGGCTATTGCAGTTGGCTGTGGGCAAAGGAGGAACCTGTCTTTGATCAGATTTCTCTCTCATTTTTCCATCATGCTGAGCTAGACTAAGTGCCCATTGAAGATTTTTCCACAGCTACAGAACTCATAGGTCTCTCTCTTGTGTGGATCCTTCAACTTCTAATAAACAGCAGGTTTACACTGCAATGTATTATTTGATTGAAAGACCTGAATCTTAAGGCATATATCTATTAAGCATCACACTGTATTATATTTGCTCTTCACACAGCTATTTGTCTGGTACAAATAGGAATATTGGTTTCAATATTGTGCATGTCTCGCACACACGAACATATCCACCTGGCAGCCAAAAGTATTAGTGGCCTGGAGGTGCTGCTGGCCATAACTAGGTTTGAATGTGTTTTCTGGGAAGGAGAGCTGCAATGCCCAAGGTGGGTACTGAGCTGCTGCCATGGAGTTTCCACTTTGTTACTGGGATAGGAGTGTGAAAGCAGTATTCAAGTCCCTGATGTTTTTTTCTTGATATTTCTTATCATTCTTACTTGCTTGTGTGAGCTTATCTTAATTTTATTTTCATGTCTAGATTTTGTTTTATTAGGCGAATCATTTTTTATCCTTGGGTAGAAATGGTGCAGTGGGTAATGAAGGTATAAAGTAGCAACATCAGTTCTGTGCTCCTTGCAAACTATTCATGTTGTGAGGAGTGCAAGTTAGTCTGGATGAAGTGTCGTTTGGGTAGGTGCTGTGAAATGGCATCAAAAAGTGTGTGAAACACCTATGTTTCAAATCCTGTTGAATACAAAGTAGTGCAGTATACACTGCTGTAGTTTGTTAGCAGCTGTTAATCTGTTGCAAACAGATCTTGTCATAATGTTAAGTGTATAAAATGCTGCACTGCAAAAATTGTGTATTTAGGCCATGATGTATGGTCTTGAAGAAAACAGAGAGCAGGCAGGGTGTTTAAGAGCACAGGAATGGATTCCCAGTGCCTTCAGTTGACAAAAAAGTGAGAGCTGTATGATAATGTTTATTGCTACAGAGAAGTACTGTACATAGAAAACAGTTACTGCTGATACACTGAAAAAGAGAGGAGGTTAAAAAAAAAATCTCTTCTGCTGGAAGATAGAGCAAATAGAAGAACAACTGCCTATATTTATTTTGGCTTCTGCACCTATAATATAAGGAGGTCACACTGTTAATACTGCATGCAAGCAATCTACAGAAGTACATTGCACTTTGACATGTGCATTGGATGTGTGCATGATCCCTTTTTCTAGATATCTAAAGATTTTTTTTTATTTTTTTTTGAAGATAAGAGAATGAAGGGAATCAGACTTACCAGAAGCCAAGCAGTAGGAAAGTATGAGGGGAAAAGTAACTTCTTTTTGAAGGAAGACATTAATCACAGTGAGAGCTAGCTGGCTAAACCAGAAACACTAGCTGCCAGTTTCAAAACATTTAGTATCCATGTTGTTCTATTCTATAGAAATAGTGGAAATAGTGTAGAAAAGCTATCATTCCTAATGCTGTCATGTTAATAGTACTGCGGACATTTTACCACATGTTTTGGATTGACTATACAAAAATAAATGTTTTCTTTTTAGTTTCACCTTTCCATATGTTTTCTTGCTAGTTTCCTGTTTCTCTTATACTTTAAGATGATGTAGCTCTCATTAAATGCCCTGTCTGAATATGGGAATGAATGTTAAAACTTCACATTTTCCTCCTCTCAGCTCCAGGCAGACAAGGTGATGGCTCGTGAAGAGAAGTGCATTGCCCATTGGGAAGAATTCATGAAAGAACAACAGAACAAACGTGCAGAAGTGGATGAAGAGCATCAGAAAGCTATGGAGCATCTCACAGAGCAGTATGCTGAGATGGAGAAGGAACTGGCCAAATATGTGTCTTTTTAAGACCTTTTTTAATATTCCTGGATTTGTGCCACTACTCACTTGCCTCTAACTCAAATTGAGGTTCTTTTGGAAAGCTGAAACAGATAAGAAAAAAAGATAAGAAAACAGGAGAATTTCTTTGGGAAGAAAAGGTTTGCGTCCTTTCAATTTAAGTGCCTATCTATGCTTGTTTGATTCAGGGCCGGTGGAATGTCAGTATTTCTTTGTTGGAAGGCAAAACTAAAAATTGTGTGACTACATCAGCTCAGGGAGTTACAAACTGGAATTGTCTCCCATCAGCAGAGTATCATTTCATTTGGGAAAACAGAGACTAATGTAATATTAACTACCCCAGTGTGCAACCACAGCCTTTTCCCAAAAAGTAGGTTAATAGGTTCCAGCCACGGTTAGCTGAGAATTTACTGGGAAAACTGTATATCCTGCTTGTAGGTTTCAAGAAAATAAACTTGTCTTGTGGAATATGTTACTTTGAAGTTATAGCAGTGAAAAAATCTCAAGAGTTTTAAATCCAATTGTAATTCAAACCTTTGGGTTGTATGTTCAGTATTATGAAGCAGAGTTACAATTTGAATGGTTGTTGCTAGCATAAAAATGGCTAAGTAAGCTTGGAAAACAGGGGCTTTTTTCTCTCCCTGTAAATGTCTCAAACCTCTCTTTTTAAGCTTTACTGTTCTAAGCAAAGCCAAAACAAGCTCAAAAGTAATAATGAGAAGCATATCAGTCCTTGTATTAGCTTTGTAGCTAGTACAGTATTTACCTTAAATATTTGACATGCTGTTGGTTTACTCTAGGATAAGCTTGTCAGAACTTCTGTGAAGTAATTGAGGTAAGATTTTTGTTTCTTTATCAGTATAACAAATGAGCAGATTAGTAATAAAATGTCTGTAGTACTGATCTGCTTTCTTACTAACTGTTACTATTATTGGGCATGTGAAACTCCTGTGTTGCTTTCTTTTATTCAAATCTTGCAGTTTGCAGCAGTGTAACTGAAGGAGTTAACTTAATCAGTTCATTAACTAAGGAAAATGAGACTTAGTACCTTAATGAAATTTGCTGCAAGCTAACCGTTAGCTCAGGAAATATCTTTCCATAATTTAGCTGGTGTCCAATGTAGAATGGAAACAGGTAAAAATAAACAGAATTTACACTTTACCTGTATTGCAGCAGTAATATGCCAACAATGGTTGCTTGTGTAAGCTTATGGCTTGGTGTCAAGGCTCCATTCCTGGCAGCATGTTGATAATGTGATTAAAGTTAGTAGAGGAGATGGAATAAGTATTTGAGATTTCTTTCAATAACACTGAATCCCTGCCAAGCTGCTCTGCCTGCTACTGTAGGCCCAACAGCTTCATCAATCATCATCGTGTATCTGGACTGAAAAGAGGACTTGCCAACCCTAGGGCACTTTGGAATGTTGTTAATTCTCTGCTGTGGATGGAAAAAACATAGATGTCTCAAAGGTATCCCACACATGAAAAATAGGAAAGCCTCTTTTAGAACAATGCCTATCTGAATCGAAGGTGACTTCTGTAATGTTTCTCACAATGTATGTTGTAACTAAGCTCAGACTTTTCATTTAAAAAGAAAAAGTTAGTTCTTGCCTGTCTTTAGAATTGGGTGTGGAATAGTTTTGTTTGGAGCACAGATTGAAAGTGGCTTCTCTTTTACCAGGTTATTTGAGGTATATGTGCTGAAAGCCCAAATATCTTTGTAACAAAATGCGTTTAACTGCATACTGAATTAATTTTTATTTTTGCACTGATAATTTTTATTGAAATTTAGATATCTAATTAACTGTGCACTGGAGCTGTAGAGTTTAGTATTTCATCAATTTGAGGGGTGTTAAGCAATGATGCAAGTGTTATAAGTTGGATAGTCACTGGAAAATAAAGTGATATTTCCAAAACCGTCTGGGATGTGTGCTCCTGATTCTTCAGAAAGCCTCTAAATACTAACTTTGAAAATGTGTTCCCTTTTTAGAATGTTTCGTGCTGAGGATTCTTTTATGCTGAAGATCATTTGAAAGTATGTTTCTTCAGCCTCCATCTCCTTCTTGGCCCATGGTTATTGATTGTGAGGACTAGAGTGAAAACTATCTGTTGCTGAAATATTTAGTAACTTTTGGGTTTTCTTTTTTTCTATGATATGCTGTAGATTTTGAGGTACTTGGAATTGCTTAATCATCTTTGAAGCAGCTTGCCAACATTTACAGGAAAAAACATTTTTTCTGTCCAAATGCTTAAAAAAATCCCAACCAATACCTTATGTGTCTAATATTGTCCCAAAACAGAACACATCTGACTGATAAAAAAAAGATTCCTATATTCTGCAGGTTTTTATCACGGTGGGACTTTGATCTGTCTGGACACAATAGAACGCCACAGTGTGGCTTTCTTTGAAAGATTTGAATTCTCACAGCCTCTGCCATTTGGAAGAATTAGAGAGATGAATAGTTTGGAAGTTGGCTTTATGTCATTGGTGCACAAAGGAAGTGTTTTAACTTGAAATTTTACATGGCTGAATGTCATAGTTTAAAAAATCTTGAGGATTTACTTAATACCTGTTAATCTTGATAGAAGTTTAAGATAGAAACACTGTATTCCAATAGGAGTTGGAAAGGGTCCTCAACATTAAGCTGACTTCTAGTGTGATAGACGAGTCTTGCAATCTGTCTTTGTACCAGACTATGTTCATAACTTTTTACTTAACTATTAGCACTGTTTATTATGCTGAACAGTAGGTTTAACTGTTCTTTGTAACTGTAAGTGGGCTGGGTGTCATGTAACCACTAGAATATTTTCTTAAGTCTTTCTATTCTAATAGCAAGAAGCTGGTATGTTCCTTGGAACTCTTGTATGAAATAATTTTCTCTGTATTTAGGAGTCATAATAGATTGAGGAACTAAAGAGATACTTCAGGGTTTGGAGTTTTCTAAACTTGCTTATGTTAACAATGAACCCGTGTTGTTGTTCTTGGAATGTTTTATATCTAAGGCCTGTCATATTGTTTTAATCTTAGGAATGAGGGATAATGCTGATTTATATGCTCTTCCTCAACTTTTTTTCTATGGTGACTCTAGCTAATACTTTTAATAGGAAAAAGTGTAAAGTTACAGCTGAAACATGGCATCTTGCCTGATAATTTATGGCTTGTTAAATCTTTCCTGAGAAACTGTGGATTTTTTTTCAGTAATCTAATACAATAGCAAATACGTGGCATAATCAGACAGTGGATTGAATGATATATGGCTCACGACTGAGTTGAAAAGCTTGACGTATCTCAAAGGTGTGGATTTTGAGATTGACAAATGTTGCCCAGCAGGTGTCAGTGCAGGCTGAAGAGGGAACGTGAGGAATCCTGGTTTTATAAGACGTGTGAAACGTAAATGCTGCTGTTCAGTTGAAACACGGTGTTTTGTGTAAGCCACATACTTTTAAATATAAAGTGACGCTACTTATCAACAGTGTTCTGCCCTATTAGTCCTCAGAAAAGCTTAGAATAAGTCACTCTTAAAGTTAAGTAATGTGTGCTGATCTGAATATTGTTGTCTGCAGTTCTTATAGGTTCTAGTTAAGAGTTATTATAATCTGAGATTAGACTCAATGTCAGAGATTAAAACCTTCAAGAGCTACATTCTTACACTGCTGTTTTAGTGAATGAGGTTTTCAGAAGGTTTGAGGCAGAAGTTTCTGCTTATTGAGAGGGGTTGTGCCTTAATAAGGAAACATGATCTTCTGCAAATAAAATTTGTGAACAAAATTCTCATACCACACATTTTTAAAACAGCCAGTTATTTTAATTGTTTATAATAAAATTAACTTCTCAAAGTAATAAAGATGAAATACGCTCAGTGCTGTTGGCCAAGCATCTGATCTGTGTGTCAAGATGCAGCAGAATCTGCAGGAAGATGGAATTGCAGCTGCTGTAGTAGGATTTTAATGAATAACACAAGTTACATAAATACTTCAGTCAAAGATTATTCAAAAATTCCAAATAACAGAGACATTTCAAAGATAAGGGAAAAGTCAAAAGCATCAAAATCTATTTTGAAGCAACTAACAAAGGGAGGTTTATAAGGGTTGAAAGAACTCTTGTAGAAATACATTGCTCCACAAATATGTGCCTTCTTGTTCTGCAGGGGGTACAGTATTGTGTGCAGTACCTTTGGGGTGTCATATATAAGTAATGAGCGAAGTAGGAACAAATTTATTCAAGAATGCTGAGCACTAGAAAGAAGAAAAGCCCTAGCAGGACTTCTGCAAGCTTAAAGCTGTAGCTTGGAAAATCCGGGCTCAGACCTGTGCTTCCTAACTAGGAAGCATGTAGAGCTGGGTTTCAGTTGCATCCTGAAATGCTTTGTCTCGGCTGAATCAGAACATGGATGGTTCAGATTTTTATTTAACATCTTTTTATAGATGGTGAAGAAAAAGATAAACCTTTCAGTATGAACTTTCAAGACAACTGCTCTGGAGGACAGACAATCCTGTATTTTAAAACAGTCTTCTCCACTAATGTCTTACTGGGTGGATACAAGGAGACCTGTGACTGAGTATTGCATTAAAATGCATTTAACATGATGTAATGGAATTCAGTGAGAACCAAAGCACTACTTACGGCTTTTGCTTGGTACTCATTACTAACATTTTGAAATAGACATAATCTATAAATTTATCCAACATTTCATGACATACGGTCCCCAATATTCTGTAATCTCGAAAAAATAACCTTTTTTTTTTCTTGATGCAGTAAATGTTGCAGGACCTGGACAAGCATTTCTAGTTGCCTCTGAATTAGTTGTAAAATAAATTTGCAAGCTTGCTGTGCAAAGCTTGTGAGGTGGTACCCAACCAGTCCTCTCCCCAACTAGGATGTGCAAAAGTGCCTGTTGCTGAAATATGTTCTAGAACATGCACAGTGCCTTTCTGTAGCTGTAGCTCAGGAAATTTAGTTCCAGATTGCTCAAGGTCATAGAAAGTCTTTTTTGCATGGACCCAAGTTTGTCCTTTCCAGATGTTTTTAGCCCTCATTAAATAAATTCCGGTTCCTGAAAATCCCCTCTCCAGCTGGCTTTAAATACGTTCCAATATTTACTATGCCAACTAGAAAGCTTCTAAGCTGAATTACATAAATAGGAAATACTGTGCATCCTGCCAATGTAGTGATTTGAAAGAAAAGGGAACATAATTTCAGAATTATTTACTAAACAATGTTTAAAATTGCAAAGTAGAATTACAGTAATGCACCTAGGTAACAACTTGTTTTCAAACAACCAATTGGCTTTTGGAATCCCAAGGAGGAACTATCCTCTAAACTATCAGTTTTAAGGGTACAGAATAAGAAGCCTGCAATACATCGCAACAGTGGAAATAATTTCTGGAATCAAGAAGCATTTGAAGCTAGTAAGACTCAGGTATTTTGTCCTGAGCAAGTTTAGAGATGCTCCTTGTTAGCCACTGTGATGAATTCATTGTCTAGGACACCTTGAATGCAGAAGACAAATACTGCAGTAACCTAGTGTAGGACAGCATCTTTCTCCCTTTTTTTTTTTTTTGTGTGTTTTCTATGTATCCAGGAGAATGACCAGCTGTTGCCTCTAGTTGTTTAAAAAAACTAAAACAAAACCCCACAAAGCAAACACAAAAATAAAAATCCAAAAACACCAACTTCCCCAAAAATATATATACATATTAAAAAATAAAACATGTGGGTTGACTAGGATGCATTGTGTTTGAAACTTTATTGCAGCTGTGACTTGTGGATGGTAAGCAAATGCAATTCCTTTAAAACATGCATGAGCAGATAGAATTTTATGCACTAAAGAAAGCTGTCTAATTATTGACTCTTGTTTCTTAGCCAGATATTAAAGTAGGAAAGAAGTGGACAATGCAGCCCAGTACATCAGGTTGTTTTACAGCTGGTATTTGCCACTGAGGTGGTCACTGTCAGCACAGGGTCACAAAATGCAAAATATTTCTTCAAGGTTTTTTTTAGAGGATGGAAGTCCTAGAGAAGTGTGTGGTGGTCAAACTGGAGCATGGAAAGTAATAGCACAGTTTCTACATGCTGCCCCTTTGCATCCTCTCCTTCAGAAGAAAGAGTAGTCCCCTCTTCTGTGAAAAATTAAATTGAAATTCAAAAACTGAGTAGAATTTTTACCATTATCTTCAGTCAAAGTAAAGAAAGAGGCTCAAACTGAGCCCCTGTTGTTAAGAGTTTCAGTCCTCATATTTTGCCTGTTGACACATAACTGGACTAAGACCACATACCTCTGCAAGGAGGTTATCCAGCTGCTATTGTGTTAGTGCTACAGTAGGTCATTGCCTCAGTATTCTCCCTTTGAAAAGGCTGCTGTAAAGAGAAACTTTAGCTGAAAACTATTTCCAAATAATTTTCACACGGTAAGAAATTATTCTTCATATATGATGTGATTTCCACATAAACCTTCCTCCTGCTTTCAAGTTTCCAGGCTGATTTGTCCCACAGAATCCAATAAAGAAAGTGTAATTTCTCCCTGGGGTCTTTTCTGGTCATGTTTGATATCATTTAACATAATGAGATTTTTGCTTTCACATCATAAAAGGTTTTGTTTGCAATTTCTTTTTTTTTTCCCCCTTCAACAAAAAGTGTTGCTTACATGCCTTCTAAAGAATGCTCTGAGTTATGTGAAATGTGGACATGTTGTCTGGGCCAACCTCTTATCTGCACCAGATTCAAAAAGTCTGGTTCAGTACAGTGGCTTAGACTTCAGGTTTTTATTGTGTTTTGTTTCTTTTAAAAATATGTATGTATGTGTCTTGCTAAAAAACATTGCTGCCCCCATCTAGAAACAATGCAGCACTCACATCATTTCCTGAAAGAATAGAGTTGGAAGGCAATTATCTACTCACCAAACAGGCTAAAACAACAGTTCCTGATATTCTTCTCAAATATTTCAACTTCCCAGGAATCCGGAAAAAATAATTCCATGAGACGGTGTTATGAATGAAGGTATGTCATTTCAGCTTCCTTCACTTGGAATCAGACATCCAGAGGTAATAAATTACGATGCACTTGGCACTCCTGGGAGGGGGGGGTCTGGCTGTGGCAAATTGTTTTTTCTTCAGAGCAGGAACAATGAAGTGCTTTTACATCCTCCTTTGTCCAGTAACAGGCGAGGTTTCTTAGTGGTCCTTCATTAGCAATCACATGAATTACATATAGGAGAAACAGGAACTTGACAGCAAAGTATCTTGAATCAAATTTATTTAGAGACAGGAAGGTATTAAAAATATTTTTCCCTATTTTACCTTTTGTGAAGTAAAGCCAGTAACATGGTCTGAGAAATGTGTTGTAACAGGAAAATACATCAGAGAAAGATGAGGGGTGAAAAAGCTTCTTTACCTCTTTCTCATGGATCTCAATAAATGGAATTTTTACCAGCATTATTCAGGTCCCATTTCTATCACCCTGACATGACTACATCTGCTGTCTATATTAATTTTTTGTTTTGTTTTCTTTCATTAGTGCAAATGAAGGAAGAGTGAATAATAGAAAAGGATTCAGATATTGCCTTTGCAGGTTCTCTGTCAAAATACTCTTCAATTTACTCACTAATTTGTTTTTGAACAGTTCTTAGTGGATTGCAACTTGTATTATGTGATAGGCATACTGGCATATAAAAAAGGTGAAATGGTGCTCCTGGGAAAAAAGTTGATGCTCTGGATCTTTGAAGACTTCACTTTAGGTATTTAATAATCAAGAAAAAGGAAAATACTTCTGATAAGTGTGTGTTTGGATCCAAACTGAAACATTTCAGCAAGGTAGCACAGGGAACAAGTCAGTGCACATCAAAAAATCAACTATTATTAAACCAGAATCTCTTCATTGAACTTGTTCTCTTTCTTGCAGTTTGAAGAAAATATTCTTTGAAGGGAAAGTTATACGTTCCGTTTAATCGATTAAGAAAAGAAATAGTTCTGATTTAATGAGAATATATAGAGATTATATAACTTTCCTATGAGATTTTTTGAGAGAACTTGTCAGAGTTCTACCAGCTCTGGGGGTTTGTGAGCACTTGCCTCATGCCAGCAGAGGTTGAAAAGTCTGCTCTGTACTTACCATCTGGAAGCACATTCAGCATTTACAAGGGATCACTTGGCCAGAAAGACCTGGACTTAGCAGAGAGGTTTGCATGTCTCCCTCCACATTGTGTTGTCTTTGTGCCAGGGAAAACAGAAGGACAAAATCCTGCTTCTGTTGAAGCCTTTAAAAAATTCACACTAATTTCACTGCAGCTAGAATTTAGCCAGGGTTTTTGTAATCAGTCATGACTTTTCAAGGACAAAAGCAAGTGGTGCATTTTTTTAGTAGTAGTGTTGACCTGTGGTAAAGAAATATGACTAATGTAATGACTGTTTTCCTACTGCTGAACTTTCATACACATGCTATTTAAATTTTTGTCAAGTTAAATCTTTTGTTGCAGGTTTGTAATTTATCTGTTCATTTCTGTTCTATAAAAGAGTGAAAAGTGTGATGCTCTTTGTTGTATCAAATTTTGATTAGTTCATCACAACTCAAAATTAACTTACTTCAATCATTTAAAAATTGAAAGACAGTGTGAGGTAAAGCAGTTTTGCCATGTTTCATGGCTCATGACATGTTTTGTGAACAGTAGACTGGTTGGTAGTACCTGTAAAGAGTAAGTAGTAAGACTGTCTTGTCTTTTACACAAAATATAACACTGGGTTTTACACGAACCAAAAAATAATAAAGTTTAAATTTAGTTTGTTGTTAAACAAATCTTTCTTTTCCTACCTGGCAGCCCTGGATGAATGAATAGGCATATATGAAGGCAAATTTCTTATTTTTGTTTTGCTTCCTCTACTCTAGTCTCATGGTAAAGAGGTGATAAGCTAATAGTTTCCACACTTATTTTGGTAGAGCCCAACAGGTTTCACCTCCCATCTTTTTCAAATGACCTCATAGGTGCCACTGGCGGTAGGAATCAAGCCTGCCATAGGACTTGATGCTCTGCTTTTCACCAGTGCTGTTCCTTTGGCTTTGTTACAGCTCATTGCTGAGTTGGCAATGTAATCCTAAAGAAATAAAAGGCAGTAAATTATTTCTGTAACTAGAACACCATTAGTGACCATTAAGGCAGTAACAGATGTTTAACTGAAAGGTCAGATAATTTACAATGGGAAACTTTATTTCTGTTTTCACCTTTCACAATTAGAAGTATGTAGCTTACCTACCTAATACTCAAAGTGTTTGTGGCCCCATGCAATTAGCTAGAGCATGGGCTGAGAATCAGACCCTCACTCTATTATAGGATCATAAAGAAGAAAAAGGGAAAAAACCAGTCCCAGAGAGTTGAGTACAGCAAACTAAGAGTCATTATGACTTGGTATTCTGTAATATCTGTATTAATATTTTGCTAAGGCCTTTGATCAGAAGAAATTGAACTGAGGGGTAAACAGCTAAAGATTAAATAAAAAGACATAGGAAATATCAGCTTGCTTAGAAACAAAGTATATTTTAGGATATATTGTTTTGGAAGCTTCGGCAATCTGTTATTTATATTCTTTTTTAAACATGGAATTTATTAGAGTGGAATTTATTATCTGTTATTTTAATGTCTGTAGAAAACAGGATTGTCACCTTTTCTTACTGTGCAAGTAATTGAGTTATGAAAGCTCCACATTATTTTCTATAACATTGAAAGGGAAAGAAAAGAGTATTAAATTGTGCTTCTTGCCAACAGTTAACTGTACTGTGCATCCAAGGGTAGTAGAGAGAATTTTGTGGGAGGGTTTTTGTGTGACTTTTTTCCTGAATACGTTAGTGGAATAACTATTTTTTGAGATAAATACAATATCTTTTTCCTGGGATCTGTGTAACTTCTGTGTAACTAAGGAAGAGGAGAAAACCAAAACAGTAGAGATGGGAGTACTACATAGACAGATAAGACATTTGCAGTTTTATTATTTTCCTGTATTTCCTGCTATTAAATTCTATAAACAGAGATGGAATGAAAGCCAATATCAGAAAAAAAAAAAACAAAAAAACATTTCTTTGCCTATCAAATGGATATTCATTCAATTTTTAGATCAGTGGTTGAGCCAGCATTTAAAATAATTATTTAAAAAAAAAAATTTGCTTTCTGGGGGCTGTTGTGTTGTCAACCAGTGGCCGGATGCTCAGGCAGACTTTCCCCAATTAGCAGGTTGCGTGCCCGTTCTGGTTGGCCAACTTTACTTTTTCTGCGTCCTACACATTACCGCAGTCGAGACTCAAAACAGTAAACACCTCAGAACACCAAAAGTGCCAAAAGCCACCTTATTTTTGTTGTTATTTTCTGTAATTATACCTGGGAGAACTGGAGAGTTTTAGCACATTTTTACCCTCATGTTTTTTTTTTCTTTTTTATGAGTTGGTTTTTGCATTTCGTAAACCCTTGGCAGTGGGTACAACAGCTGCCTTTGGACTTGCAGGAGACGAGGTCCTCTAGGACACGTACATTTCCAGCAATGATCAGTCCCTTCTTTCACCATGTTGTGTGTTGGTGTTGTGACCAAGAAAGCCGGCATCATGTCTATGGTCTCCTTACATAATGTGGAACTCTCCCTCAAGAGTTATTTCCCAAGCACCATGTTCACTTCTGTGATTTCTCTCCTCTCATTTCTGTTTTGTGCTTGGCTTCCTAGTGAATAACGAGCTCTAATATTCGTCTTTTACCAACCTTGTACCTGATTGTGCTTTTCCTCAACAAGTCTGTATTAGGGGTTGCACAGTTCTGATTTTTTTCCTTAATTTTTTTCTTTCTTTAACATTAAAAGGTCAGTTTTGTTTACTTTATGGTAGAAGGTCTAACACTTTGTAATGGAAAAGCTGGATGCAAGTTGTTTTCATAGAGTTTAAGTAAGATTAAGTGGTGTTCCCCCAAGGTTTGTGCTGGTGCTCTCTAATGTTTGATTTGGAGGAAGGCACAAGCAGTGGGATGGTAAAATCAGTACATTTCCAAAAAAAATTACTCAGCCGCATTTAGAAAGGAAGAGAAGGAAATGTGGAAGGATCTAGCAAAGTTTGGGCAATCTGACATGATGATGGAGCTGCGATTTCTGTATAATGTGATTTAGAGAAAATACAGA
Organism: Serilophus lunatus; assembly: GCA_013399895.1. Classification (NCBI taxonomy): domain Eukaryota; kingdom Metazoa; phylum Chordata; class Aves; order Passeriformes; family Eurylaimidae; genus Serilophus; species Serilophus lunatus. The sequence goes on from VXBA01002777.1 coordinate 187,613, forward strand.
CTATTTATCTATAATAGATTTTCATTCAACGAAACCAGCTGGGGAAAAGATACAGATGTGGCTGTGAAGAAAGGAGTGAAAAGATCTTTCTATCATGCAGTGTTGGCTGAAACGCAGATAGATACATGAGAAATTAGGTAGTTTTAAGAGAAGAGCAAGGAATGGCACTAAAAATAAAATAATGCAATACCTTGATATATAGTATCTACTCAGATGGAGTGCTAAATACAGACTGCTTCATCTTAGAAGGGATATGACTGAGAAGGCAAAAGAAAAAGACAAGAAAATTAAGCGAAGTGTGGAGAAGTGTGTATGTAGGGAGAAATTTTTAGAGGTATGATGTGGAGTGTGCAGTCTTCAACACAGTAAACAGCACAGAAAAAATAAATCATACATCTATTCACATTTCTTTATTCTCCAAGAATAGGGAGAAAATGGATTAAATCTAGTTGTCTTTTACAATTAATTAAAGAAACTGGGTTTTTATCTAACACAAGTAATTTGTAGCCCACACTACATGTTGCCATTGACCAACTGCTTTGTAGGTGAACTTTCTGAGAAAATTGTCCACACTTCAATGAAGGACTACACTTACGAAACTTTCCATTAGCTTTCTTGCACAAATTTCATTGTGACCTTTCCAAACTCTTGAATAATTATCCTTTGCAAGAGAGAGAGAGACACAGATGAAGGCATCAGATATTTATCTTTGGGTATGTGCATTCCATGGATTTTAGTTCTTCAAACAATCTATTTCACACTGTATGTTATGTAAAAATTGCTATGTAATCCTTAATTAGTTAAGGAACTCTAGGAATGCATTAACAAAAATAACTCCCGTGTTTTACTGAAGGTATGATGTTGTCTTCTTTTTTCTTTAAGATTCCTCTGTCCTATTGCACCTTGATGTTTTTTCTGGATAGATAAAAATTCATGTGCATTTCACAGAATTCTTAAAAAGTAGAATGCATGTGGCTGGTCATCTTTGGTTTATTTCCAGGATCAAACCTGTCAGTGAATATTGGGCAGAGAACTAGTAGTGCTGTATTAGAAATACCTTGTTGTAGGTGGGGTAACATTGGATCCTGCAGGGCTTTGAAAGATGCTGTGGGGATAAGGTATATGATACACTGACTTGGGGGAGAGAGAGAGAGAGAGAGAGAGAGGACATACCTCTGTTAGAAAAATACAAGGAATCCCATTTTTTCCTATAAAGTAAATCCATCCATGCTACTGGAATGACTTTCTGGGCTTTGAAATATATTTACCATGCAAAGGTGCTGAAAGGCAAGGTGGCTGCTGTCTGTGCCAAATTTGTCACACTTTGTTGCTCTTACTAAGAATTCACTGTAAATAAGCTCTCTCTCTAGCTAGCTTTGCTTTATGTGGAATTTAGTAATCCAGCAGCATGTTTGCCTACAGCTGGTTCTGCGTCTACCTTTTCTTCTAACGTATAATGTATCTATATTGCTTTAACACCACTGGAATAGTTGTGCCATTGTGTGGGGACAGTTGAAGTGATTGTTGAAGTGTCTGTTGGAGAGCAAGGTTGGCTTCTGATCATGAGAGAAGGTCATGTGGCTGAGGACACCTTGCAGATGAGGAAATTGTAAGGCTTCCCCAGTGCTGGTACAAGAAAAGTGAGATTGCTGTCTTAGGGATGGTATAAGGAGCACCAAGAAGGCTGAGCCAGGCTTTCCTTTTACCACTATGATGGTATTGCTGGACAAACACTAAGGCCCATTACAAATGAAATCTTTCCTGGCCAGCAGTGAGCTATGGACAAGGAAAAAATACAAACACCCCCTCCTTTAAAAAACAAAACAAAGCAAACCAAAACAAACAAAAATGAACAAACAAAACCACAAAGCAAACCCCACAAACCGCTCCACCAAATAGCTGCCATTCACCTCCTCAGCCTCCCATGTTCATGAATCTGATCACATATTTCTGCTTTAGCACAGAAGAGAATTCCATGAGAATTTAATACTTCAGTCTTGAATTTCCCACAGAGAACTGGCTTGGGCTCCTCCACGGAGTCAGGGTGAGCAGTAGGTGATGGAAGATTTTCCAGTTAGCACTGGCATACCCCAAAAGCAGAGAAGGTATAGAAACCAAATATAAATTAATAATTAAATATAACCCACTTTCACCAGCAACAAAGGAGAAAATACTTTCCATGCTCTGTAAGTAATATATCAACATTTAAGCTGATTAAAATTTGACAAACTACTAACTTCCCTGTTTTCTGATAGGAAGGCTGGGGCCTGAGATAAAGCAGTGTCATGCTGGGGAGGACAAACACCCTAGAATCCAATAAACTTTTAAAGCATTTATTTTGTTAAGACTGATCCCCGTTTCCTTTGTAACTCTTTGTTTATTAATGAGTTGACTCATCCAGAGACCAGCAGCTTGTTTCCACACCAAAGAAAAGGATTTGCATCTCCGCCAAGTGGAGTCAGAGGCAGAGATAACAGCCAGCAACAATAGTCTTCCCTGGTCCCTTTGCCAAGAACAATTGGCAGAAAGGACTCGAGGAGTAACTTATCACCAGCGTGGGGAGAGGCTGAAGCTCTGGAAGCACAGGGGTTGCTGCTTGCCTGCCGCAGATAAACAGCAGGATGCAACCAAGAGCCAGGCACTCTTTGCAGGCTTTACCTGGTGGAGGAGGAGGCAGGCACCGATAAGTTAATGTAACACTCTGTGATAGCCAGCCAGTTATTTTAAGTAGTCTACTAATTGTATCAGCCTAATGCAGCAGGCTTTTTTTAAGTGCCAAAGCCACACTGACAAAACCCTGCAGACAGTTTGGTCCTGAGGTAAGTATTGCTCATGTCTGCGCACACATCCTTGAGTTGGTTAAGGTCTTCTCAGGTGAAGTGCTGTATTTTTAAATGTGAGCAAGTAGGTGTGTAGGTCCTGTATTACGGGTGATGTGAAATGAGCTCAAGACAGTTTGCATATGACATTTCAACTTATTTCTCTCTAGTCTTATTCTGCAAAATAGTGATCAGTTGTTCACATCAGCATTGTTGTGTTTTTATATGGATAACTCTTTTGCTCCAGAGTAAGAAAAAATAGGCAAATTCTCTTACAAAAACTGTATCGAAGTTTGACCTTGCGAGTGCATCATGGTTCCCTCTGCTAGGTAGTCAGTGAAACTCAGACTCACAAAGATGATAACTCTAAGTTACAGCTGTACAGCTGATATTTGCATGGCTTTTTAGACAAAAAAGAGACATCTTACTAAAGAGCATTTTGAATCTAATTGAAACACTCATGAAGATACAGTTCTATGTGACACAAAACTCATCATGATTAATGAAATATGATTCAACATGTTTAACATAATAATTTATCAAGTTTGGGGATTTAAAGCGGGCAGCAGTGGGAAATTGTATGTTATAGGTTGTCCACTAAATCTGGTCTTCATACTGCTAAAACCACCTCAGATTAAGGAGAAATTGGAGTTTATTTTAATCTGCATCTCTTATATGCCTTAAAACAAATTTGCTTCTTGGTCTTATTCAGTGTCACAAGCCATCTTTCCAGTCTGGCTTGGTAGAAATTATTTTTTGTTATTCTTTCCTCTTTCCTGTCTAAACAGCTAGCTAGTATTGAGATCCTTTGACCTCTTTTTCTGCAGTTATCGTTTCCATAACTTCATCTATATCTCTCATTTGAGCTTTTATTGTACCATGTGTTGCTCTTCAGTTCATGCAAAATGCTCTCTGCAAGTGCTATGGAGATGCATAATTCCCCCCCCCCCAAAACAAGTGTTCCATTCAAACTCTGCTTTTATTTGTTTGATCATGCTACTTCTCACTTCAGATCTCAGAGCTGGCTTCCATGCAGCTTCATATCCAATTTAGGACTCTTCAACACACAGACATAAAATTGCTGTTGATATTTAAACTTTAAATTTCCTAGTATTTTTAATTCTAAAGTTAGGCTTTAGTGAGCTATTAACGTTATTTTTGTTTCACGACAGAAAGGACAGGGGTAAAAACCAACATGAAGATGGTTGGCAATGAAATTTTTCACAACCACTAGACCATGAGATGAGAAAGTTACTGATTTCTGAGGTATGAGATCAGGGTAGCAAAATAATTATTTCCTGTGAATCAACAATATTATTATAAAAATTGAACATCTGAAATGTACTTATGCTGTAATCCTTGTCTATGAGCCCATCTCAACCTCAAGTCTTTTCACTCCCACTTTATCCCTTCACATCTAAAGTTAGCACTAGAGGAAGAGACCACACCTTTCCCATATCTTCTCTTTTTTTTTTTTTTAGGAGTTCGGCTCATTCTTGCTTGCTCTATAAATAACTAATAGCTAATGTGGTGCCAGGGAAGTAAAGAAAAAAAGATACATTAGATCACAAGGCAAAATAAGAAATTGACAAACCTAGAAATGACTATTTCCCTTACAAAATGCAACCACTTTTGGGAGAAATCAATGCATCCAGTGTGAATGAAATCTACCTCCACTGTAGCACCCTTTATCCTGACTAAAGAGACTTCTATGCCATGCAAGGGCATTTGGGCACTTAAATGATGAGGCAGACCAGTGCTATGGGCTGGTCACTGAGAGCCACCTTGCAAACTTCCGTGAGGCAGTGGCTGTAGGGCCAAGGTTAGAGATGCTCTGTGGGGTGTCAGAACTCCCAGTGGGGATGAGCAGTGACCTCTACTTCATCTATTTGTTGCTGTGGTGCCCTTCCCTTGTTCTGGGTGTTTGCCAGCAGTATTAGTGCCCCACTGGCCTCTGTCAGGTGAAGGTATTCAGGGCTGTGCCAGGACAAGAGGAAAGGGAGGAGTGGTGGGGTCAGGAACTACTTACATCATCATGACTTATGTCAGCCAGGTACGTGATGGTTGAGTGTCTAGTGTTAGCCCAGAGTCAACATGTCACCAAGTCTTTAAAAACCCGTGGGTATTCATTCCTCTTAAAGTATTGTGATGTTCAGCCCGTAATTTTACCTCATGTGTGTATAAACATTCAGCTGTACAAGCCTTAGCAGTGCTGCAACTTGTTTGTCATTTGACGTAAAACAACTGCTTTTATTTTAATGATGTGCTTATTGATTCAGTTTGCCTGATGAGTTCTCACTGTGCCTCTTTCCTTCCCGTCCAATATCTCCTTAAGCTTCCTTTTTGTGGTGTTATATTAACTTTGCCTAAGATTCAATTCTGCTTCTCATTCAGATTCACAAGGATCTGAAGAAACTGGAACTGGAATTGAAACTGGTTCTCTGTCTTGGATGGTTGTTATGTAATTATTTTAAATGTTGTCAATTTCTTGTATTATCAGTAGAAAATATAGATAAGGAGCATAAACTTTATTGGATTCCTCAGAGAAACATATGAAGTGAGGAAGTTAAATACCTTCTCATGAGAACAGAAGGGAGTGTTGTCATAAATATCTTTTTAGAAAGATATCAATATGTATGGCTACCTTAGGTGCAACAGGACTCTAACTCTGTAGGACCATGCTTGGAGCTCCAAAATACTTTTGCAAGCCTTCTGACCTAAAAATACCATGAAACACCAGTCAGTCCCATGTGACAGTAGAAAGGAGCCCATGGGAGAAGTTGTGTTTCAGGATGGAGGAGATTTGGCATTGCAGTGCCAAGACTCATAGTGGTTTCCACTGCAGTCTCGATTACAGGACATACTGGACAGTACTTTATAAAATCTCCATCCATACCCTCAGGATACATTTGACAGCTGATAGCACTTTTTATCTTCTCATAGATGACTGTGCTGTATTCACACCAGATCTACCTCAAAGAGCTCAAGGGACTCTTTCTACCACTGCTAGCATTGGCAGCATCCTGGTATTTTAGTTTCGGGTGCACGCCATCAGCTTCTTCTTTTAGAGTTTCCTCTTCATGTACAGCAGTAACCTTGGCCCAGAGGACTCTAAGAAGTCAGCTCACCTTTATTCACATCCCTTCTCACCACAAATTAGTTAAGACAACATCCAAACTATGTGACTGGTAGCTATATCGGATAGTAGCCTTTTATTTTTTTCAGAGAGTAAAGTTCTCTAGAAGCTGGGCAACACTTACAGCAGCCATCTCAGTTCCTTTCTACACAGGCAGGTGCAGCTCTTTGTGGTTTTTCTCCTCTCCCCAGTGTGTCAATCTACTTACACCTGGCAAATGCACGTGGTAGGCATTTCTGAAACTGAGGAGCAAACAGCATTGAGCACGCTTACTGTACTGGCTGAGAAAGAATGCATGATGTTACCTTAAAATAGCATTTGAAAGTGGCAAAGGCAAATAACTCTTCCTCTGGTTACAGGTCAAGTCGAGAACTCCTCTAATTAAACCCAGCTCTGTAGATCTTAGCAGAATCTGTCCCACAATGGACCCAAACAGATCAGAAACCTAGAGATCTAAGAGATCGCTTAACTTTTCAACATATACTGCTATTCTGAGCTGCCTGCGCCTGTGTAATTAAATACAGTTATAAAAACAGCAATTTTCCTTCTTGATTAAGAGGATACCAAAGGTTGACCAGAGGTTGGGACATGGTGCATGCACAGCACCAAGACAGCCCTCAGCTAAAGAAAGCCATGTGTGGGATGACAGCTTGATTAGGAGGGACTGTTCAGAACGTGATAGATGGAGGCTGCTGAAACATCAGCGTGAATTTGGCTTCATTTCACAAAGCTTTGACTTTAGTTCAGGGAAGACTCCAGTTCAGAAATCATGAGTGGTCCAGTATTGGGAAGGATTCTGTTTTGGAGAGTTAAAAGTTGTTTAGTTATTACCGTTGACTGTGGAGGGCTCAGCAGAGAAATAACCTGTCTCTTGTAATGTTCCAAGAAATGTGTAATCTAGTGCCCTGGTAGGAGGCTGCTGTCATGGTTATATTCCTGATACTGGCTGTAAGCACTTGCTGTGGTACGTGAGTGTGCAAGGAGGAGAGATACAAACCTCAAACTCACCCTCACCTCTGAAGAGATGAGATCTTTGATGTTAGGACTGAATTTACAGGGCTTTCTTGAAAATGCCCGTTGTGGGTAGGCGAGGGCTGTGTGCTCCTCCCAGGCTGCCTCATGGGGTTGAGGGGAATAAGTCTGCTCCTTTGGAGGAGCATCTTGAGGAGTGAGGGAGAAGACAATGCTTTGATTTCTCTGCAGGTGTTCTTCTGAGACATTGCTGCAGAGTTCAGTGTCTGTCATCTACTGGGTCAGCCTGGGACTCGACATACCAGCCTTATCCTTCACCTCACTCTTCCAGAACATAAAGTGAGAGAATAATATTTTCACCTCTCAAAGCAGCTTTCATGGAAACATGTTAAAGATTAAAAATAATTGCAAAAATTACTTTTAGTTAAAATATTTTAGTTTTATTCTTTATGGAAATTGACTAGTGTCCAGTGTTTTCCCCTCTTGAATATTAATGCAATTGTAGTATATCTCTGTCTATATATATCTATATAGCTAGTTAAATATTTGGCTATACATCAATATACCCGAAGAAGTATTCTGCTGATGTCCATTAAATCAGATATCCCATATACCTGATAATTAAAAATATTCCATTAGTTTAAATACAAGCACTTGTCTGAAAAATTTTAATTAACTTATAACCAGCTGATTGAGGCTCTATGTCACCTTCACTCCTCTTCACTACTTTAAGAACATTTGTGTCATTTGCAAATGTTGCCACTTCAGAATTCTTTGTTTCCAAGCCATTAGTTTAAAAGTCCCACCTGGAAGCTTTGCAATATTAACACATCCCAGCTCTCCATGTTTTACCAGTGGTTTGTATTGCTTATTGGTTTGTGCTACAGTTTGTAAAAGGATGTATGGCTCTGGCCTTGGACCTTGTCATATCTGTGACACATACTGAGCATATGCAGACGCGCAGGAGAATGCCTCTGTCTTTCCACCATTCCTCTCTACAGACCGTCATGGCTTTGACTTTTTTCTTAACTCATTGGTTTCTGATTCAAGACAACAACATTTTTTGTCTTCTTCTGTCAGTGGCCGGTACCTTCTGTAGACCACTGGCAGCCCATTCCATCAAAGCCTTTTTCAGAATTGTAGTAAACTTTATGGACTAATTCCTTTTTCCTTTTCCTCTCTATTTGTTTGACAGAGTTGGAAAATACAATGACTTAAGTTACTGGACATATAAGCGAGGGGCCTTGTAAGAATGGTTATAAACATTCAATGCCATGTTGCACAGGATTATCATGTAAAATGAGTAGTTTACACCTCAGGTCCATTTGCTTCAGTGTGACTCCAGGTAAGTCAGTGTGAGAAATGTGGCATGTAAATCCCCACTGCCTTCTTCACAGGGTCTCATTTTGGACAACTACTGAAGATGTAAGCAGATAAAGACAAAGCGGTACGTCTAATGATGGGAGTGACACAAAGCCCTTGGTGTGCCCTCCAACCTTGTAGAAGCTTGATTATACATCTCAAATTTATGACTTGGTTTCCAATCAGCAGTAATTGTTGCAATTGTAGTCCAAGTGTAGTAGTTGCTATGTTAGAGTACCTGAAATGGTAAGTCTCCTTTCACCATCAGATGTTGAGCATGCAAAGGATTGGAAGAGTGACTCACTGCAATAAAATGATGACATGTGTTGACTTATGGAGCTCTATCAAGGAACTATACTTCCTTCTTCTGCTGCCTGAACTTTATCCGCAAACAGAAGTCTGAAGCCAGATGTCATTGTGACAAGAGATGGTAATAGTAACAGCAGATATTACAAAGTGTATTTTTTAGCATGATTTCTCATAGTTACATTGTAAAAATCCATGTTTTCATCTTTCCCTGCACAGTAGCAATGTCCAATTAGAGTTGTTTAGCAGCTGTACTAGTCTCACAGTATTTTGAGTAAACATAAGGAAAAGGAAAAAACAACATTAAAAGAAGAATAAAGCAAAAGTTAATCATATGCTAGAAGTTGTTCCTCTATTTGCTAGCTGGAGCTGGAGTGCTCAATAAAACATATTTTCTAATTTATATATTTTTTCCAAAATAATTGGCAAGTATTCAGAAATTAATCCTCACATCACTTGTGTGGACTGAATATAAATTTCTTTTCATAGAAGCAAAAGTAGAGTTGTCACTGTAGAGTGACAAAACTTTGAACATCAGAAAGGTTTTGAGTTCATTGTGTCTCTCCAAACCTGGTAGCACTGGAGTCTGTGGTTTGGGTACTTGGTCTGATGGTGACTGAGGGAAGCTTGTTCAGACAGTGCCTATCCTCTGAGTGTGCCAAAGGCTCAAGCCACCTGCCTATTAGTCATATGCTGCCAATAAAAGATCCACTTTAAAAACCGGATCTTCCATTAAAAAGTAACTTTCATTTCCAAACAAGCTTTATGTACACAACCTTATCCAGAGAACCCCAGATCGCCTCCACCTCGAGATAACAGAAAGAAACCTTAGCCAGGACCATATCTCAGTGAATGAAGCATGAGCCCCTGTTACAGGTGCTGCCTGCTCAGGGAGGATCTGCTCTGCATCAAATAGGATCCAAAGCCTGTAAACACATATGATGGATGGCTTGTGCATGCCTTGAGGTACAGTTGAAATGTGTTTCTCTTCTGATACTATTGTCAAAATATTTTTTTCAATGTATACTTTTATGCCCTGTCATTTTAATTCAAAGTCTGAGATTCCTTTTTTGCTGAAAGCTTCTTCAGGTCTTAGAACCAGGTATATATCTCCAAGCAAAATAAGTCCATCACATAAATCTCTAAGTAGAAATACTCCTTGGCACATAAGCTTTAGTGGCCGTTTATCATTTCTTCACAGTAGTTTTCACCGCAATACATTGAAGTACATTGGGTATTCTGTAGGCAGGAGACACAGTTCTACCCTTTGCTTGAGTTATTTCAAGTTTACACTAGAATTCATATAAAGCATATGTAGATTGGATTCATTATATTTGAACTCAGTGCCACACTGACTAAATGTCAAGTGAATAAGTGCTTTTTTAACACTGGGTTTCCTCTCTCCTGTTCCTATCCTCCAAAACATGCTTAGCCCTTGCCTGTTATTGTTCTGATGTTTGTAGATCAGAGTAAAACTCTGAGATAGTGACTCAAAGTCGGTCTTTCAAAAGAAAAAAATAACATTTCTCAATGATAACTTTGTAATTTGGATAAAAATATATATCCACTTTGCAGGGCATCTTGCTGTTGTGAGAATAAACTGCTTTCTGTTGTTTTCTATAGGGCAAGATGCACACCTAGTTTGTGCTTCCTCATGTGCCCCATGCCAGCGGGAATGACTGTTAAATGCCTACACTGTGTATTGATTTAGTGATATAATCTGTTTTCCATCAGGGACTCCACATGAAAAGCAAGTAATTATGGCCCAGTTTCTGTTGTTTGCAGAGGTTGAGAGTTCTGTAGTGTAAAAGAAAATCAGACCCTAGGGCTATTGCTGGCTTTGAGGACATGAAATCACTGATTGGTATAAATAAAGCAATATTTGAGGATAAATTCATTTTTAATTTCATAAAACCAGAGCAAATGTCTCCCCTTTCTCTTTTTCAAGCAGAAAGTTGGGTAGTAGAATAGGTAGGAAAAAAGGTACTTTATTTACCTGGAAGGTCTGATGAGCATAAAGCTTTGGAGAGGTGTTTGCTTGTGACTGACCGCCTTTGAGAGGAATTTTTTGACCTGCAACAGAGCATGAGGAACTGACAGTAGACCCTAGCGAAGTGTTCTCAACTAAGACTGGGCTTCACAGAAACAGGAATTTTGGTAGGTTATGGCTCTGCCTGAATGTTCCCAGGCTACCCTTGGTACCTCCTTGTTTCATGAAAAAATGGTATGTTGTTCTGCAGGAGCAGGAAGAAGAAAACTGTTCAAAAGTTGGTGGTATGATGTTCTGAGCCATCAATAACGTCTGTTGCTCCAGCCTTTTTGCAAGCTACTGCTGTTTTCCTGCAGGATGTGGCATTGGAGTCTACATGGTACAGTGACAACGTCCAACTGCAGGGATAACTGATGGTCTTTCCCTCATTTTCAGAATAGTTCTCATCTCTCTTGAGGAAGAATTCATTGACATGGATATAAGTCAGAAGAGAAAGAGAAGGGAAATCTGCAATTCTAGAGCAGCTGCCCTTGTGTGCTTGAATGCATAAGAGTTTCTTTAAAATCCAAGTTGTTCAAAACACATAGAACTATAACTGTGTAATTACAACATTCTATTTTTTCTACATGCAGAGCTTTAAATAATTGTGTTTGAGCTCGCACCAAGTCAAAATGTTTATTTAATACTTTCTAGTAGCGGGCACACATACAGCCTATGTATCTTGACAAGATGGCAATCAAGGAAGGATTTGGGGTTTATCACATAGACTGAGATTTCACAGAAAAAAAACTAGCATGTTTAGTTTTTTTAAACTGTTTAGGGTACTTCAGCTTTTCATTGAGAGCATCAGCATGGAAAATTAATTTCTCCCTGGCTGAATGCCCAAAGCTACAGTCACTGATTTAGTTGTATTTACCTAAGGATTAGACCAGAAATATAGGTAATTAATACTTTTCTAGCAAACTAAATGCACCAGAAACAGGATCATGTTTCATGAGATAAGATGAAATTTTGTCAACAAAAAGAGCAGCTTTTCTATTAAGAATGACGATTCCAAAATATTTGATAGCTAAAGCAGTTTATAGCAAACTGAAATGACAAGGACATGGCTAATGGTCCTAAAAGAGAAATCTCTGGTTAGGAAAAATTTGGACACATAAGTGGAATGGTCACTTGTTTTGAAGCACAAGACTTTTTATTTGACTTTGATAAAGTGTCCAGCTTACCAAGAAAATGTCATCCCTTAAAATATTTGCCACTTTGATGACCTTTGCCTTACTTGCCATGAATAAAACTACCAACAAAAAAGTACAAGTATCGATAGCCCCTTCTGAGAGCTCCTCTCAGTGCTGACTGGCTGCTCCCTAGTATGTAACATTTTGCAGTGGGGAGCATGGTGTGCTCTGTGTTCCCTGGTTCACACAGCAGACTAAGGTAGGATTTCCCAGTCAGAGTAATTTACAGCTGCTCTCATGCTCTTAGGAAGAGCCAAGTTTGAAGGGAGTGAAGTGCACATAAGGAAGGTATTTGTGTTTAAATCTTAATCAGCTAGCCTCCATTTAAAATATTGGCCTTTTTTTTTTTTATCTTTTAATCTCTGTGAAAACATAAGTATTGCATTTGACATCAGCTGTTACAGGGGAAAAAAGGTTCTTTAATGCTCAAAAACATCCAAATTAGATTATGTGACATATTGGAAGTATGAAACAAGCATTAAGTAATGGCAACCCTGTCAGTTAGAATTACAGTCCTCCATAATTTTGAGTCTTCTTTACTAAAGAGAGGTGGTGCTGCAGTTCGGGAGATAAAAATGAAGGGAAAAAAATTGATCTTATCGGTCCCCTCAGTTGCAGCTGTCTTTGAAAGAGTAACATCAGAGCCCAAATTTTCTTCGAGCGGGTGTTGGAGTAAGCCAGTTATGAGCCACCAGAAGGGCGCAGAACAGATCAGGGAGAAAGTGCTGATTAAAAAATAATTAAAACCAGTCTTCTTGCTTTACAGCATGTGGCACTGGCCAAAAATTTTGAGTGAGTAATTCTGTCTACACAAGTGCTTTTTGGTTCTTTTTTCCTAATCTTCATTCACCTTGTGGACATCTCAGGACATTTTAAAATTCTCCTCATGACTGCAGCCCCTGTTTCGTGAGCTTCAGATTGGTTTTAGTTAGGGTATGTGGAGAAATCACAGGGGCCCTGTAATGTGTCAAATATCACAATGGATCAGCATTCATACTGACAGATAAAAGCAGCTGCAGGTTACTTATGAGGGTGTGTGCAGTGTAATGGAAGAGAATTCGACCATGGAAAAAACTAGCATCTAGTATTCCATCATTAAGAGGAATACATTAAAGCAGCTGCAGAATTAATAGCAGGAAATTCTTTCTTTATGATCCATGAAATCTTCAATCTATATTATCCTATTCTTCCTAATAACTTCTAATTGCACAAGTGGATTTCCTCACTTATTAATTTTGCCACATAGCAACTTACAATTCAGAGTAAATTGCCTGAAAACAAAATTCTTTTTCATTCGACTGAACCATAAGAATCAGAGACTGAGTAGCATTCCCATCAATTGTATATTCCTTTCCTGCAGACAGTGGAGAGAGCAAGTGTTGAAACTGGGGTTTGTGGCCATGGTGGTCAGAGCCCCACAGAGATAGCGGTTGGCTGACACAATGAATGTACATTTCCCCCAGAAAGAAGAACACTCACTTGCCATTAAACTGCCCTTTCCTTACTGCTGTGCCATTTGCTAGGCTGAAAAACTCATAATATTTGTGTGTGGCAAAATGATGTCATTTTACTCAACAGCTTGTAGTAATTTCCACTCCTAACCCTTCATGAAAAGTACAAATTACCAAAGAAAAGGGGCTATAAGCTTACAGATGGCAATATCGCTTTTCTTTTCCATTGAGATCACAATATCCTTCTTTCTAGCTGAATGACAATTGGGCTGTCACTAAAATTACATAATGCTATGTCCCCTGAGGGGTTATAGTTTGGGATTCAAAGGACAGCTGTCAAAATACAATTTGCTCTATTTTGAGCTTTAAAAGTCTCTTAGGGGTTGTACAAATGTGTTTGTCTTTTTTTTTTCTTCCTTTTTTATAGGTAGAATTAACAATGAAATGTAAATGTGAAAACTACATTTACATGGTAAGTAAAATGATACATGAGATGCAAACGATACTCTAAAAAAACTAGTGTTTGCTGTAAATCAGGGAAAGCAAAATCAAGGCTTACACAAGTGGCAGCACTATGACAATCCAGTGGATTTTGGTTGCCCATAGTAAAACTGATTTTTCCCTTTATTTTGTATACTACCACATCATACAATATGCAGTAAAATCTGCTCTGATTTTTTCAGGTTTTGTCTGATGTCTTGAAGTTAGCTGTGCTCTAATAGCGTTCACTGCCGTACACTGAGTGGCTGCAGATTACTATGAACAAGCATTAAATCAGAGAGTCTCAGTACAGTCTTTCAACGTGATTAGAAAGGAGAAGTTGTGTAGTCTTAGAAGATTTCTCAAAAATTTCCCCGAATAAGAGTGAAAGAAAAAAGGATGAGGCTGGGGGGACAGGTTAGGGAAAGGTTAGAAAAAGTATCTTAGTTTGGTTAAGTGTTCTGGTTTAGCCTCAGTGGGTGCCCACTCCCTGAGTGGGATGGGAGAGAAAATCAGAAGGATCAAAGTGAGAAAATTCATGGAAACCTCATAGGTTGAGATAAAGACAGTTTAATATGCAGAGCAAAAGATATATGCACAAGCAAAGCAAAATAAAGAATTCAGTCACTACTTGCAGTTGCCAGGAAAGTGTTCAGTAATCTCCAAAAGAATTGGGCTCCATCTTGCATAATGGTGCCTTGGGAAGACAAACGCCATAACTCTGAACTTCGCCTCTTCTCCTTCTTTCTCCCAATTTCTATTGATGAGCGCAACATCATGTGGTGTGTCACATCACTTTGGTCAGTTTGGATCAGCAAATTGAACCTGACCTTGCACAGTAGGCAATTCTGCATTTTCCCACTCCCTGCCTTGGGCTTCTGTGATGTGGATGGTGTGACCTGAATCACTTACAGGCGAGGACCAAGGCAAAAATGTCATTGACCACCTCAGCCTTCTCCGTGTCTCAGGTAACCAGGTCTCCTGTTTCCTTCTGAGGAAGTCCCACGTTTTCCCTAGTCTTCCTTTTATCTCCATCATACCTATAGAAGATTTCTTTCAATTGCCCTTTATGTCCCTGGACAATTTTAATTCTGTCACAATCTGATCCCTGGCTAGTTGGACAATTTCTCTGTACCCCTCCCAAGCTACCTGTCCCTGCTTCCACTGTCTGTAGGCTCTTTTTATGTTTTAGTTTGTCAAGGATCTACTTCATTCATTCAGGCTCCAGGTGTTTTTGCCTGACTTTCTCTTTGTTGGAATTCACCACCACTGAGCTTGAAGGAGATGATCCTTGAATGTTAACCAGCTTTCTTGGGCCTCTCTTCTTTACAGGGTTTTATCTCATGGTATACCACCAAGCAGATTCCTGAAAAGGCCAAAGTCTGCTCTCCTGAATGCCAGGGTAGTAAGCTTGCTGTGTGCCCTGCTTACTGCTCTGAGGGCCTCCACCATTTCATAGTCACTGCAGCCTAGGCTGCCCCTGACCTTTGCATTCCCCATCGACCCCTTTGCGCTAGTGAGAATAAGGTCCAGCATAGCATGTCTCCTCTTTGATGCTTCTGTCATCAACATACTCCAGGAGCCTCCTGCATTGGCTGTGCCCTCCTTTGTTGTCCCTCCAACAGACTGGGTTGCCGAAGGTTCATGAGGATCAAGAATTCTGAGCGTGAGACTGCTCCTATCTGTCCATAGAGGGCCTCGTCCACTTTGTTCTCCTGATTGAGCAGCCTGTAGCAGACACTCACTATGTCATCTGTCCTTGCCTTCCCTTTAATCCTGACGTGTAGGGTCTTCAATGACTCTTCATCCATCCCCAGGCAGAGCTTCAGGTACTACAGGTTATCATTGACATAGAGGGCTACACCCATTCCTTCTTTTCCCTCTCTGTCCCTCCTAAAGAGCTTATATGAGGAAAATTCCATTTCAACCAAAACCAGTACAGTAAGTCAACTATGTAGCCATGTTCCTATTTGAAGGAATGGAACAGAACAGGGAAATTTTTAAGAGGGCCCTAACAATTTCTGAAACGCTGTTTTTATCCTGTCTAAAGTTGAGGATTGCAAAGAAGTGTGTGCACTCTGTTATCACAGGATGAAGAAGATTTAGGTAAAACATTTCTAAACTACAGAAGGCAGCAAAGCTCAGCATGGACAGTAAAGGTCTTAAAATAGTACATGGAGAAACTCATCTTTTCCTGCTCAAATGATTGTTAGCTAGGCCGGATGGCATGTCAGATGTTTCTTAGCAGATGGTCTCAGGCAGCTTCTTGCTTTCCCTCACTGCTCCCAGACATCAGCATCCTCTGGTGACACAACTTCAGCGGCTGTTGTAAAATATGTATCAAAACTGGAAGCTCTTAAGGAAACAAGTCTGGCGTTAACAAAGTCCTTAAAAGGGGAAAATGTAAGTGAGAAATGGGAAGCTGAGAAAAATAGAGCAACAAATCTGCTTCTGAGGGGTCATTTTCCCCACTGCAAATAGTCCTCTATTATTTGAATAGTGCAGAAGAGAAAAAAAAGTGTGACACAGGTGTGTGGGGGGGAGCCACTGCACCTATTTCTGGACTTTGTCAAGCAGCACAGTCTCTTGCTGTAGATTGCTTTGGTTGCCAGCCAGAAAATCAAATTTTTAAAAAAAGCAGACAAACTGAATTCATAATATCACCTTTTGAGGTCAGAGTAACAGAAGGGAATTAGTTGTCTGTGACATGAATGGAAAAGGAAACATCTGCAAAAACGTCAAACTCTTAGATTAAATATTAATCCCATTTTAGAGATGCATTTTATGTTGGGGATTAAGACTACTGAGAGATGTAAATGTGTTAGAACACATTTGCTGCTTGGCTGTGTGGGAATGGATGAGAGGATGAATGACTGTTTTTATTTGCCAGTCTGGTTTGTGCAGGAGATTTGTGGGATGGTACTCAGGCATGAATGAGAGCTGTTGGCTTGTTTAGTCTACCAGAACAAAAGCTGAGAAAGGATGCCACTGCTACCTCTAAATACTGTCAGATGGGAAAAGAGTACTTCATTGAAAGGACAATGCTGGCACGAGAATGCCCTGGTAGGAATGAGCTATAAACAAATATAGGCTGATTATGAAAAAAGTTCATAATCCTAGGAAAGGAACTTTCAGAGTGGTGTAGGTAAAAAAACCCAACCTTTCATGTGTTCTAAAATAGAGTTAAGACAGTATACAAATGTCACTGTACAATTCTATTATCTTGCAGAATGTGGGCTAAAATCCATTCAATCACATCTTTTCAAGTCCTAGGCTCCCTTGGTCCTAGAAAACATTACATCAGACCTACAGAATGCACAGCCACCTGAAGACATACTGCCCACCAAGGACTTTCTTTGGCCAAGAACAATGTGTGAATAAATAACTTGTTCGTCCTATTTCGACTCTGCAGGCCAAAACATCCACTATGAATAAGCGGGTACCTCTTACCCAGAGGAAAGTGGTTGCATGGGGAGTTAAGAGGCAACGAGCTAGGTCTGGAGTATTGGGATCATTTCTGTGCAAAGATATTGAGATAAATTGTGCTTCCAGAACTGAGATCAAGAACATGGAGGACTTTGAGAGACGGTATACATGCACAGGGGCTGTAGCATTCTCTGAAATCTTAATCAGCAGTGACCATTGATATCCAACCATGAGCCCCTCTTTTTGATGAACAATGTGGGGTACTTGCTGTGTATTGGCAATTTTCTCTTGATTAGGAGGTTAGTTTAAATCAGTTGTTGTGAATATCAGCTACCACATGTAGATTATTTTCTTTTTTATGCCTTTTTCCCCTAGACATATGTTGCCATCCAGAATGAGCTTCTGTGAACTGATCAGTGAGGAGCAATTGCAGCAAGCATAAGTGGCTGCTGGTGGTGACTTTATCCTTGGGACCATTTGCTCCAGGTCCTGCCTTCTCAGCTGCTCCACAGTGCTTACCCTGGGATTGGCATCTGGGAAGTTCAGCTCCTTAGTGTCGGTCATCTTCATCTGGGAGGAAACCCTGGATGATGAGCAGGAACTGACTATCCTTGGGAACACATCTGGGGGCACAGGAGACAGATGCTCATTGGCTGGAGAAGCAGAAGGGCAGGTGATTCTGGTGTGTTGTGCCGGAGTATATGTGCAGAATAAAGGTAAGAGGATTACAAGGTGGAAAATCATACCAAGAGTGAAGGAATAGGGTTTTTGAGACTGCTTGAAGTCTCTTGCATATCATCCCTTACTTGATATGCCTTCACTATGTGTGATGGGACATGGATACACCTTGGATTGTGTGAGACCTTCATGAGTGCTCTTCCAAGTGACCTTGGGGAGACAACAGTTGCCACCAGGCTACCTGCAAAGCTACTTTGACTGTTTTTCTCCCCATCCTTGCTATGTTCCTAACGCAATTAATAGAAATAGGAAGATGAGAGCTAAAAAGAAAGGTTATCAGTTCCAAAGGTAGAGGGAACAGAGAGCTGGAGTGAGGTGGTGGATAAAGTAATTGAATTTTAATCAAGATGCAAATCAGGAAGCAGGAAATACTAACTTTAAAAAGCAATATTAATCTTATTAGCACTTTATGGGAAGGAAAGAGGTATTCTCAGAGAAAGATTTATTCTTATTGGCAGTTCTGACCTAGAAGTGCTTCTTGCTAACTGATGAGAGCTTAACTGTAACCTGTACCTGTTCATCTTGGGAATGTTGAACTATTACATTTCTACTGAAAGGGATGCTATATTTCTGTCATTTTTCATTAGTGTGTATCTTAGACGAAGACTTAAATTCACACATTCATTGAAAAAATATTTCAAAATAGCTTTTAATTGGTCTATTTTTAATTAATGGAAGATCTTTAATTCAAAAGTCAATTTTTAAATGTGATCAATGTATAGAGAAAAAGCACAGCAAAACTACACTCACAGGGAGAGGAAGTACTTTCTGTGGTTGGATGGCTCACCTGTTTGTATCAAGACAGTGTTCTTCAAGGTCTGAGAATCAGTCATCCTCTCTGATACTGCCTTTTTGTTTAGGGGAGTTATTGGAGTTTTTTCATATGCTGAAGAGGGGAAATAATCTGCACTTGTCGTCTTTTTTTTCTTTTTTTCAAGTCATGATTGGTCAATTACATAATTTGAAAACCACAGAAAGAAACTGTTTAAAAAAAAGAACTACTGCTTTGCATTTAAGGTTTTGATTTTGGTGTTTAGCTACTGTTCTTTACACTCGAAGTTTGCCCTTTTTTCTAGCTTGGCAATAGGTGTAGTTTGCGTTTTTTGTAGTTGTTTCTTGTATACATAATAAGGAGTTTTGGAAGCCTAGTTTTGAGGAAGATGATAGCTCTCAAAAGTAATGTAAAAATTTGGAAGAATAGAGGTCTCTAATTCTGATTTTTTATTTTTTTTTTTTAATATGTGATCCTTTTTGGCTTTAAGGATGGCCTTAGAAAAGATACTGTAGCATAAAACTGAGCAACCAGAATTAGTATAGGCTGTAAGTGGACACCAGCACAGGAAACAAGATGGGTACATGGGCAGCACAGTCACGTCCTTCCTTGTGTTAATCCTGTGGAAGACGTGATGTTAGAGTGAAGTGTTCAGAGAGGAGATGATATAGGGCAGTCTGGAGGACACAGTTCAAAGTGAATTCTACCTGTCAGGGCACATTCGTGCCCCTGATTGCAAGCAGCAGCTTGTCAGCAAGGAGAATGGTGCCAGGGTGAGCCTGTCTTGCTGGTTCTCAGTTCTGATATTACACCAGCACAGATCTTTACAGGTATAAAGGTCAGCCTTTTGTCTGCATGTATGTGTGCATGAATTGTTTAGTCTCCCGACTCAGGAAAATGCACTTTCCTGTTAAATAAGGTGAGTCCCTGATTATTAATTACCCACTACACTATCCCCAAACTCAAGGACTTGAAGTTAAAATCTAAACTGAAAATAATTAAAATTGAAAGAATTCTAGAAGACCTCTGGGACCTACAACACAAGAAAGTCATGTACATGTTGGAGCAGGTCTAGACCAGGGCCACAAAGACAATCAGAGGAGTGGAGCACTTCTCCCGGAAGACAGGGTGAGAGGGTTGAGGAAGGCTCCAGGGAGACTTTGGAGCAGCCTTTGAGTACCGCAAAAGGGCCCTCAAGAGAGCTGGAGAGGGACTCTGGACAAGGGCATGGAATGACAGGACAAGGGGCAATGGTTTTAAACCAAAAGAGGGTGGGGTTAGATGGGATATAAGGAAGAAATTATTTCCTGTGAGGGCAGTGAGACCCTGGAACAGGTTGCCCAGAGTAACTGTGGATGCCCCATCCCTGGAAGTTTTCAAGGCCAGGTTGGATGGGGCTTTGATCAATCTGATCTAGTGGAAGATGTCACTGCCCATGGCAAGAGGGTTGGAACTCAGTGATACTTAAGGTCCATTGCAACCCAAACCATTCTGTGATTCTATGAAATACAACCCTCCCTCTCCCCTTTTATATCGCCTTGCAGCTATCTCAAACCACTTATCTCTTAGTATTATTACTATTATTATTATATACAGATTATTGTTATGCTGCTATGACTTGGACACCCTCAGCAGTGTGACCACCCTTCTCCTAGAAGCAGCTGAGAAGTGCAGGGCAGGAGAACCAACAGAGACCTCTTCCCAGCTGGGCTGGGATTAAGAGCCCTGTCGGCCAGGCTGCCCTGTTGGCACAATACCGTTACTGACTGAGCTGGTTCTACCGTGCCTGCCTTTTTATCGCCGATTTATTGTGAGAAAAACATCAACACAGTATGTGTACATGTGTATATTAAAAAAAAAAATTATTTAAGATTTCTTTATAAATATACCGATCTATTTAATTAATACATAATACAAAAATACATATTATATGTTATATAAATAATATTTCAAGGCCTTTACAAAATTGTTCATTTTCAGCAGTGTGTATATATAAAATTTGTTATAATTTTAAAATTTAATATAAATTTATAGATAAATCGAATTGATAACTAATACGAAAATATGAAATATGTTATAGAAATAAAAGAATATTTTAAAGCTTTTATAAAATTATTTATTTCCGGAGTGTGTGTGTGTTACTATCTGAAATGTTTACATAAATTCATTGATCAAACTAATCAATGTAGTATATAAAAACAAAATGTTGCATACAGAAATAGATATACGCTATGTAAACAATATTTTAAGGCTTTTACAAAATTCTTTATTTCCAGAGAGGAGGGGTCCGGGCGCGTGTGCGGGGGAGTCCCTGACGGAGGGAAGGAGGGAGGGAGAGAAGGAAGGAGGGAGGTGGCAGCAGCGGGCGGGGCGGGGGCCGCA
>VXBA01002778.1:0-44989 GCA_013399895.1 Serilophus lunatus
TTATTAATTCTGTGTGTAATTGTAAGCGGAACAATTTGCAGTATGTCTTATTGTGATATTGGACTAGAAATTAGCATCTTCTTCTTAGAATCACATGAAACAGGATTAAACTAATTGACCTGATACTTCAAAATGAGTGCAAGAGCTATAGAATAAAATTTCTTTAAGTGGAAAGAGGAAAATCTTCTCTTAGTACTCGGGGCTCACAGAGCAGTTAGAGGTATTGTCTTCTGTAGAAGTAATTACGGTTATTGTTGGTCGTTATGTGTGCCTGAAGAGGAGGTGATACCAGTCAGCTCTGTGAGTAGTCTCCTTATTAAGAGCTTCTCTTCCACTTAAGATAGTTTTAAACCTATTGCTTTCCTGCCAGTTTTACAGTATCAGATCAATTAATCTAATCTTGTTTTTCGAGCCTGTGTGAAGAAAAGATATCAGTTTTCACATCAGGTCCTCTGGGAGGTATCTCAGTCCATCAGAGCTCCTTGTTAAGGTAAGCACTATTTTGGGAAATGCAGCTGTGCTCGTCTTTTAAATGTCCAGCATTTTAAAGACTGCTCACTCAGCCTGCATACTAATAACTGGTCGTTTCTGGCTCTTTTTATTGGAATATGTTAGAAATCTGAAATAATTAAGGATGGAGGCCATGTGTGGAAGAAAGAGGCTAGAATCACTCCACAAGCATGCACACGCATTGAGCCAGGCACCAGACAGCCACAGCATTTTAGGACACAGCATCCAAGAATTAGACTGCCATTGGTGCTGCTACAAACTTAAAAGAACAGGAAATAATTAAACACTGTGTCTCTACATTAGCTATTCTGCTATAAATCCATATTATAAGTGCTTGAGGGTCATCATAACTATCACTATTGTTTTGTATGCATGTCTGCATATGCTGAATAACCTGCTGGACCCACTGAGGAAAATTGCATCTCTGCAAATACCCCAACTGAAAGGGTGAAACCTGAAGATGAGTTTCCATCCCATCTGTCTGGGGTTCTTCTTTGATGAGAAGCCATTTATCCTCTCTTCTCCCTACCCCTAGAGCAAAGTGTTTGCTACTATTCTTTTGTCATGATTTAAAAAGCAATATACATGGCCAAGTCCTTTCCCTGACTGTCTGTGAATGGTGGATGAAGTGATTTGTTCAAGATGCAGCAAAACTTGTTAATGTTGGGAAATAACTGGGAAATTTATTTTTAACTCTTTAGCTCCTCAGTAATGAACTGCATCTTTTTTCAGCCAGATGAAATTATTCTGAGTAGATACAGCCAATACTATGTAAAGATTTCATAAAAATTTAATGAAAGTATTATCTCTAGTTTATAATACAACATTTAGATCTTGTACAGGAGAAAAAGAGTACAAAATTCTACTCCAGAAAATTAATAATATTCTGTAAATCAATTTTATTATGTAACCCATGACACATAATATGGTCCTTTTTTCATTACAGGGAAAAAGAAGGTAACAGATTCTTCTAAGATTGGATGAACCTTAATAGGAGCAAAAACTATTGCAGAATAGTCACAGTCAATGCTAAATCGTTGTGTGGAGGTTTTTTTAACATTACTTATTTAATTTGTTCTCTTAATTCCATATAAAATGGATGCTGCTAAAAATCTAAGCCTTTAAAGCAGAAAACACTTTGCAAGTCAAAACTAAAACTGGCTGTAGAGTCCAGCAAAGAGTAAAAATATCTACCATTAGCATCCACTTAGGCTTAAATTAAACTCACCTTCAGTTTCAGGAAAGTTTTGGTCAGCCAAGATCAGAGAATTTCCCACCAGAGTTTTTCCAAGAGCTCCTCTAAAAAGAAATCCATGTTCTCAAAAATGCAAATCATAAAACATAATTTATATTCTAGATATGCTGTAATCATTGATAAAGCAAGTTCGGCCAGTTTTTATACACACAAGTAAACAAGTTCAGTTTTTTCTTATTACATACACCTTTTATGACTCAGCAAAAAATCCAGTATGTAGCAGATTTATCTAAAAATACATTCAGTCACTTACTCCCATATTTACTATTACATCAATTTTTATCATTTTAAGTAACTCCCCTCCATGCCCAATGTAGCTTTGTTGATTGTCAGGTTTGCATGTCTGAGTGAGCTGGCAGTTTGTGCCTCTGACCATTAGCACTTTACTGACAACAGTGTCTTCATCCAGCCGGCCTCTCTTCGTGTCTTACCTCATTCTTTCAGATCACTTCTCCACCCTGTTATTTGCGTGAGCTTCCTTTTTTTCTTCTCTTACTTTTTTTCTCTTTTTGTAGCAGTTTCATTTTACCAAGTCATACTCATGCTCAGTTTTTTAAAGTTAATTAACATGGCTTGGGTTGTAGAGGTTCGTTACTGACACCCCTCAACAGCCTTATTGGGTTCGCCAGGACTTCAGTGAGCATTCAGGCATAACCTGTAGCACTTCGTCTTGTGACTCTTCTACTCTCATTCGTTCGTTAGGATTGCCATCCATCAGCCTTTGGAGAGATACACTGTTTTCTTCCTGGTAAATGAAGTCAGCTGTTGCTTTCTGGCTCCATACAACGGTGTTTGCAAACCAGCCCAGAAATGCACAATCACTTTGGCATCACTTCTGATGACTGATTTAACTGCAGTAATGATGTTTCTGTTCTTTTATTCCTCATAGTCTCTTGCAGTGGCTATGCTATCCCCTTCAGCTTTC
Organism: Serilophus lunatus; assembly: GCA_013399895.1. Classification (NCBI taxonomy): domain Eukaryota; kingdom Metazoa; phylum Chordata; class Aves; order Passeriformes; family Eurylaimidae; genus Serilophus; species Serilophus lunatus. The sequence continues at coordinate 2,691 of VXBA01002778.1, forward strand.
CTACCCCACAACCTGCAGCTACTTGCATCTAAAGTTGCCAACTTGTCAAGGAACTTTTTTTTTCTCTCTGCTTTTTCAGTCCTCCTGACATTTATTTATTTATTTATAGATTTATTTATTTTTGTTTATTCTCGCCCTCTGGTTTCATTCCTCTTGTCACCTCTGCTATTTCATGTCACTTCTGCCATAACAGTACCTTTCAGCACCATTCTTGGCACAACCTCATAGCAGTTGGGAGCTATATTTATGTATATATACTTTTTCTGTCTGGATCTTTAGCCAAATACCCCCCAACTGGCAAGGTAAACCTTTTAGGAGATAGAATAACTACACATTTTTACAGAGATAAAAAGAATAATGCTATATTCCACTGAAATGGAAAACTACATTCTCATGGTAGTATCTAAAGGTGTTGCTTTCTCCTTTGTGTGTTATCTTTACTTGATACAGTCATTATATCCTACTGCTTTTGTGAAGCTTGAATTTGAATTACTTTTCACTCTTGAAGGGTATGGCCCCTCCAAATCAGATCAACATTTACCAGGTTAAACTGAACAGCATACTTCAGCTTCTAATGCTCTGCATACCCAGTGGCTGTTATTATCGGTCTCTTCGTTAGAGGAAGAAGAGTCAAAACAGATACTTTTAAGTTATCTATTTACAAATGCTGAGAAGCTTTTCCTCTTAGGAGCAAATGTTAGATGATACATGATTATTATTGTACAGTAAAAATGCACTCTGTAACATTATTGCTTGACTTTTAATCAAGTAGAATTACGTTCTTTACAGAATAAAGCACCATTTTCTTCATTGTAAGTGTTTTTAATTTCACTATACAAGGTCACCATATCTGTAAAGCCATAGCATAAGAAGCATTGCTAAATAAGGGTTTATTGGAATCATTTTCATAGTTCTTTGTGTGTGTTGGTGAATGTGTGTTTATGTGCATGCTTACATATGTGCACATCATAATACCTAGTCTCTCCTGTCTCTTACCCCAAGGGATTCTTTCGGCGGAGTCAGCAGAACAATGCATCCTACTCCTGCCCAAGACAGAGAAATTGTTTAATTGACAGAACCAACAGAAATCGTTGCCAACACTGCCGACTTCAGAAATGTCTTGCCCTGGGAATGTCTCGAGATGGTAAGTGGTAAAATTCCTGCTTCACACCTCAGCCCTTTGAAACTCTTCTACAGTGCTGACTTAAACTCCCTATAGATTTCTGAAAAAAGAGGAGAAGATCCTTGCTTTGTAATGCATGCACTGTGAGATGATCTTTGCCATTCGGTTAACAAAGGAGGGTATTTTCATGGAGAGGGTGGGAAAAATCACAAAATGGAGAGCAGTATTAGTTTGAAACAGAGTCAGAAGTGAAATATGTTATTCTGGTCAATAGTACAAAGCACAAAAAGGTTACTTCTGGAGAGGTGGGTTTATATTAAGCATTATATTAAACATTAACATGTATCTTAATATTAAATATTGATGCATGAGAGCACATCCTTGAGATCTCTAAAGGTCAGTGAGAGTAAGTAGGCAGTTAAAAAGTTTACACCTTAGTATTGTTAGGGCTTTTTGATGGTCGCACTGAAATGACTTGCTCAAGTCTCACCAGTCTCGGGGGTGGCCATGCAGTCTGGTTGTAATCCATGAATTCTTTTTGATTCTTGCATCCAGTTTAATTGACACCTTCCCCCCTAATTCTCCATGGTGATTAAAGTAGGAACATTTCAATTCTATTCTTCAATTTCATCCTAGAAGTGTGGTTTGTTCCAGTGATTTAAGGTGTCACAAGGGCATTTTAGTGTTACTGACAGCACTGTCTTTCCAGCCTGTAATTTGGGGACCACTGCATACAGATAAAGCAAGCGATTCTTCCAAAAGCATCTCTTTATTCTCTCATAGTTTAGGTAAGGGTGTTTAAAGGTAACAATAGTAAGAGCTCTTACAAATTTAAAATAGGCTGTATGAATTTTCTAACAGAAAAACTGAATGTGATTTTTACTTCTTAGACATCTTGTAGATTCACTTTTATCATACAGAGGCAGGATGCTAATTGAGAGCAGCTGGAGAATCCAATTAATGAATAGATAATAAGAATAAACGGTGTTTGTTTTTATTACTGAGGCCCTAAATTTGAAGAAAATACACAGTTGCGTTATTCAAAATACAGTCATTGCATATGTCCATAAGGATATGCAGTGCAACATGGACCAATTGCAGGTCAGGCTGAGTTTGTGTGAGGTAGCTTTCAGCCTGAGTGAAGGGCTGCAAGTAAACTGAGGTTGGCAATAAGAAAAAACTCTATTAGTGTGAAAAAAAAAAGTGAAAATACATTGAAGAAGGTGCCATTCTCTTATTGTTCTGGCACTGCATTTTCATATTATGCTTTTCAGTTCCTTTTCCTGATTGAAGAATTTCACATTTATCCACGTATACACGGAAATTCTTCTTGAGAGCTAAAAGAGAGTCTTCTGCTATTAGCCCATCCTGTGCCAATAAATGTGGTGATTCCGAATTGATCCCATTTTTAGATGGACTGGAAATACAGAGTATAGAAAATACACCTCATAATACCTAGAAATTTTTATTTCTAGAGCAGTGTCCTCTTGTTCGTGTTCTGATTAATTCTGCTGAATGTATCCCTCATTTGTTTTAGAGTACAATGAACCTCTGCTCTAAGATCCCAAGATCTAGCTAAGTAGAAGACCAGAATTTATAGAGAGATGGTGGGATAGGAAGTAGGTAGAGAGATAATCAGCTATGATATACTGTATATGCAGGCTGTGTATTTACTACTCTTAGTTCCACCCCAATCAGCCTGTCATTTTTTAAAATTTCAATCTCAGTGTAATGAACCCTGTTTCTGGGGAAAGGGGTTTGCCCTCTGATGTTTTCCTCCCTGTCTCATCTGATGAGCGGATGGATTTGTGCATGGAGATTATGTAAATTGATTGTGTAAATCCCTAAGACTCTCCTCCATGGAAAAGATGACATTATGTTATTCTGTTATTTTCTTCTAGATTCTAACTCTAACCTGTAAGATTATTTTTCTTAAGTTTGAAGGTAACATCACATTGAAAGGATGTGCTAATTAGGCTTTAGGGGTCATTTTCTTCCAGAGTACTAATCTTGTTACTGTACTGTTTAAAGGTTTGAGCAAAGTTAGTCTATCACATGGGATATGAATCTACAGACTGTAAATTCCATACAGTTGTTTGGTGAACACAGAGATGTAAAAGAGTCCATGATCTTTTTAAAATTCACAGTGGGAAGTAAGTTGCTTCACTGAGGCCTTCCTGTCAAATAGGAGTCATATTATTAACTTGTAAATTTAAGTACTCAATATGTAAAGCTTTGCATCCTTTATCATTTTCACAGAAAAAAGATGTTTCCACAACAAAATTATCCTGAAAGTAAATATTAAAAGAGTGGTGGGGTTGAGGGAGATTAAGAAAAATTTAAAGATGAAAATTGTTCACACTGTGATTTTCTTTTCAGCTGTGAAATTTGGAAGAATGTCCAAAAAGCAGAGGGATAGTTTGTACGCTGAAGTGCAGAAACACCAGCAGCGGCTGCAGGAACAGCGACAGCAGCAGAGTGGTGAGGCAGAAGCCCTCGCCAGGGTTTACAGCAACAGCATCAGCAATGGCTTGAGCAACCTTAGTAATGAAACCAGCAGCACCTACTCGAATGGGCATGTCATCGATCTGCCTAAGTCCGAGGGTTATTATAACGTGGATTCTGCCCAGCCCTCCCCAGATCAGTCTGGTTTAGACATGACTGGAATCAAACAGATAAAGCAAGAACCTATCTATGACCTCACCTCTGTACCAAACTTGTTTACCTATAGCTCTTTCAACAACGGGCAATTAGCACCAGGGATATCCATGAGTGAAATAGGTAAGGAAATTTTTTTTTTTTACTGTAGCGCAATGTGTATATATAAGCTAAGTTCCAATACCTTGTTTATTAAAATGTTATATAGGCATTCCATACATAGGGACACAATAATTACATGGTCCCACATTCGTGTATGTAGACACACATACAGAGAGGAAAGGAAAGAAAATCAGTCTGACACTAATTGCCGTGATATTGAGGCAGCTCTCTTTTTACCAAAATCTGCAAATTGTGCAGTTTCTTCGACTCAGCAGTTCATTTATGAAGTTCTGTTTATGAAATAGAAGCATCAAAGCTGGTCACAAATCAATCATAACCAAGTGATAATTAGGGGTGGGGAGCTTGTTTCAAATGAGCTCATTACTAGCAAGGTTAAATGATCTCTTCAGCCAACCATCTGTATTCTTGTCAACACCAAGAATCCCCATGGCAGCTAATTCTAGGGTACTTACTGTGAAAAAATAGCAGCTTGCTGCTTCTGTTGCATGGATGTCAATGCAGAGCAAGTTCACTGAGTTGGTGAAGTGCACGAAGTCTGAATGTAGTTGCTTGGATACTCCCTCTCTGCCTGAATGCCTTGGAGAACCTGTCCCTTGAATTCATCTTTTAAAAGTGGCGAAGAGACCTCTCTGTGAGATGAGACTGTTTAAAAGGCAATGACCAATGGTGTTTCTTCTCTAAGGAGGATTTCTGTCCATCTAGTGCTTCTATTTGTACTACTTCGATTATAAAGAAATAACAGGAAAGAAGATTGGGATCCTAATTAAGTACTTCAGAAAGTGAAATATGCTGAATCAGTTGTGGTTGAGAATATAATTTAATTAAAAAGAAAGGAAGAAGAAGGAGAAGATCTTATTCAAGAGCACTCCTAACAAAGTAATTACTTTCACATCATAAAAACCCTCTATAGTCCTGGCCTGACCTCACTACTTCCTGGATGTACACTTACATCTGTAAAATTTTGTGTTCTCTGACCTACTGAGGACCCTGGAGATGTGGCCTCTACTTAATATTAGATTGCATTAATGGTGTATATAATAGTTACTGTCTGATAAAAAGCGGGAGTTGTGACTAGAGTCTGTAGAATGTTTTCTACCCATGGATGCTCATGTGCAAGAACATGTGTAACACAGTGTGATCTTCAGTTGCAAATTGTGCAGCAGAACATTATATTTTTCTGTCATTCTGTTTATCAGAACATGTTTTATTACCACATTTGGCCTAGGACTGTCCAGTGAAGTCCTACACCCACAGTGTAGTATTAGTGAAGATCATCTGCTCCAACTTCCGTCTCAGCTCTTGTGGCCATATGAATATTATTCACATGTGGCTTGTGGATGCCTTAGTCCTGCAACAGTGGATCGGCGTACTGCAAACCACCTGAGAGACAATTTAAACAGTCCTTAAGAGCTGTTTCCCTGCAACCCCTGTACCAAAGAGGAATGTTTCCAGAGACTCAGAGGAGGTCTGTAAATGTGACAGTTCTGATTGTCCATGAATTAGGGTTTGTGCTCAGTTACAGAAATGAGCCCACAGAGAGAATATGGCCATGGGACTATATGTTTAGTGGCTGAAGGATCCCACTGAAGTCAATGGGTTCTTTTCCGTCATTAAGCTTTGGAGAACTATTTAAATTTTCTCTCTTGCTGGTTCACTTAGAAGTAATGCATCAGTCTTAAATTTTCACCCATTTTTTTGCTCTCCTGGCCATAAACCAGCCAGCCCTAAACCAACCCCACATTTCACAGTCTTTCATCCTCTGTGTTATCTAGCCAGTGCTCCCCTTCTCGAGCACACAGAGCAGGAAAAAGCCCAGAGCACAGGGACCAGAAGATAGGGAAGAGCTTGTCCGTGAGCTCACAGCTCAGAAAATGCAGATACTCTGGGACTTACCTCTCTGCTTTTTGAAATTGAAACTGAGCTCCTAAATTGTTAGGATTTCATTAAAGTACTACTGTCTGTCATTTGTGGTACCTACAGCGGAGGAGTAAGGGTGACAGTGAGACGTAATGTAGTATAACAAATCAGCTGACACAGCTGAAAAAATGGAATTGATATACCATAAAATACTGATGTTAGTGCACAGGCAGATGATAGTTTCAGTGTTTAAAACCCAACAAAATCCCTCTTAATGCTGCAGCGGATTGTTGGACCATCTGTAGAGATGCAGTCTTGCAAAATAGGAAAACTCTTAAGAGCTGGGATGCATTGATTTCATATTGTAGTGTACTTAAATTTCACTGCAGAAAAGTATCTTACTCTAGTAAGATTTGGAATAAAAATGATCTCATGTTAAATAGAAATTACTGCCTTAATTGTTAGAAGAAATTACAGAGAATATGTAGGAGACGGAAAAGCTATACTGCATTGGTCCATGGGACTGATACAAATTTCATTGTACCAGCATGTCTAGTGATACACTGAACCACTGAGTGTCCCAGATCATGTTAGTTCTTTTGCCCTCTGAGTATTTTCTACCAGGTACAAATTTCGAGTCTTAGTTTTCCTCTGGTCTTTATATTCTTCAAATACATATATATGTTTAAGCACAACCTCACTTGACCCTTGCCTGATGTTGAGTGTAACCATCATAATTTTTAACTTATAAATGAATGTATGGTATTCCTTTCATCCTTCAGCTTCTAAAAGTTACTGTAAGCTCCCAGAGGATAGACTTCTTCACAGGTAGCCCAGAACAAAGGTAGTCTTTGCAGTTTCTGCATCACGTATCAGCCAATACCCATTTACTCCTTTAGTGTTAATGCATAGCTTTTTTCAAACTCACTTCTCTCCTTTATAGGGCAGTTTTTACTAAGATATAGTTGATTGTACATTTCCAAGTTTGAATCTCATTTTCTCTTTCTTATTTTTCTAACCTTTCCAATCCTATTACATTATGTCTCAGTCTTTGCTGATTCTTTGTGACTTCTTCCAATTTAGAATTATCTCTTAATTTGATTACCATACTGAAAACCTCTTTTTCAGATTATTATGGAAATGTTAAATGCTTGTAAAACAGGTACTGACAATGGTCCCTGCTGACTAAAACCTTGCTTCAATTGCATATATTACTTTAGTATTTATATTTTGCTTGCTATCCAACAATAAATTCTCTGAAAAAATCCGAGTAAAAAGTCTTCCTTTCCCTTTGGAAAAGTTTGATTCAGCTATAAAACTACTTTTAAGATACTATATAATGTAATCTATACATCATTTACATTCCTTTCTTCATATGTTAATTTTTTCCTTCCACAAAAAGTAATTTAAGTAATTAGAGCTACTTTGATCTTTAACAGTTCTATGCTTTAATTTGAATGTAAAAGTGCTCTTTTTCCCGAATGTACATTCATCTGCAGAAGACTTTGTAGTAGAAGTGGAAATTTTCGACTTAACAGGTTTGAAATTCAAAATTTTTTGCACAGAAACTGTGCTAACACATAGTATTAGAATGCAACAGTAAGAAAAATACAGCTTATCTTGCATTACATGCTTATTACTATCTCTATATACTGTGCTAGGAAATAGGTGTAGGAGAAATACATGCTCTGTCACATATATTTAATGCTATTATATTCCTTCAAGGGAGTCAAATAGTCTTCACATTATCTGATCACTGCGAGAAGCCAGACAGGTAGTGTTTCCTGTGGTAGAGAGCATTAAGTATAACAAAAAGCAGTTTCAGATACAGACAGAAATTTCTCATTTCAGAGCTTATGATGGGGAAAAGTTGTATCAAATCGGGTAGTCCATTAGACTCAACCCTTCTTGGTATTCCAGTTTCTGTTGCAAAAAGAAACTCAAAAGCATAAAGAAATCAGCCCAAAGCTCATAAATAAACATAAAAAAAAAACAGAGCCACAGCTTGGCACCAGCTGCATTTCCAGTCCAACTCCTTTTTCTTTAAAGGAAGTATTTTCATCTTTAACTCAAGGCATTTTGTTGGAGACTTCATATGGATTTGGGTGAGCAGAACACAAAGTAGGTCAGATGCTGCAACTGGATGGCTTGGGTCGGCTCTTTCTCTGACTGTCTTGCTGTCAGTGGGGTGTCATGATCCAGATGTGTTCCATCAGCCTGTGATGCTGCCAGCACCCAAGGCCCAGGGATGCATGCTGCCAGGGACCTCACATTGTGGTCCCTGACCGCTGTGTCATCTGCACATCTAGGAAGGCAGAAATTTCTCATGTTCTCACATTTTCATGTGGTGACAGCTCAAACAGTGAGGTGAAATCTACTTGTCATATTGAAAGTGAGAATTTGGTCATTTGCAGAGCGGCTTTCTCCTCTCACAGCAAGTCGCAGATATCAACTGGTGTGTGGGAAATTCTAAAGTGAGCTCTAGTTCCTGATGGCAATGCTTACTCCCAAGTGTGATTTTAAATTAGCAGGTATTAAATGCTTATTTTTAGACTTGGTGACATTAAAGACAATCTTGTTTAAATATGTGTGCATAATATTATCTGCCCCTGAGCTGAACATCGCATTTTTCTCACTAAATGTGTGGCTCTGATCTCAGTCTGTAGAAGTTGACAGAAAGGCTTCTCTGCCTTAACTGCAGTTGAGATTACAAGCCTGTGATTTCTTAAAGGCAAGATAAAATTATTAGTGAATACTGTAGTGAAGAAAAGAGATTGAGTAAGGATTCACTCCAGGTCAGAATGAGGAGTGCCTTACCACTGTGTATATTTATGCAGTCACTAAGGCTCCACTAGACCATACAGAATGTCACATAGCCCAGCCTCCTACAGAAAAAAAGTATTGTTTACATATATTTACATGAGGTTTCTTCAACAACAGGGTTATTTCAAGGTACCAAATTGCTTGAAATAAATAGTTACATTTCTACCAAAATTAAAATGAGATTGGTGAACTTGGGTTTGATCTTCCCTTTCCCCAGCCCCTCTGACCCTGCTCTGCTATGTGTATCTTAGTGAGGGCAATAACTCACTTAGACAGATACCTAATATGAATTGGAGGAGGCAGTGCCTGCCCTACACCACAACAAACAGCTTTTTTGTCCCTAACCTTTGACTGGAAGATGACAGTAAAGGAAAACCTTAAACATGGCCCAGACTGGCCCAGGATAGGTGTGTAAAATAAAAGCCCCCTTGGTAACTGCAAATGATGCTCTGTACATATGTGATTTAGTCTTCATTTAGCTAGGTTCGTACATTCATCTCGGGACCAAAGTGAACAACTTCATATTCTGTAAAGTTCTCTAATTTCCATTGTTGCAATATCATGCAAATAGGAGCTTAGCATTTAGTTCTTTCACTCTTTCACCTTGAAGGGAGATCTTCACCTGTAAACGTTCTCAACTCCTCTGCTGAGGATGTATTTCTCTCTCCATTAAGCAGAAATCTTCCCATTTACTTCAGAAGAATTTAGTTTATTCCTCCGTGCCTGTTCTGTTCATGGATGTCCACAATACTGTATATACATATGCAATGTGTATGTGTCAGCATCAGACTGATGTCCTAAAAATTCTGCAGTGTTTGCTTTTGAAAGTTGCAAAAGTACTTCTCCAATGTGATAAGCATTTCTTCTTATTATTCTTTAACTACCTTCTCTTTATCTCCAGGGTTTGATGCCTATGCCAGATCAAATGTTAAGAGACAGCTTACTGAACATGTATTAGAACACTGAAAATGCAGTCAGCTTTGAAACTAAAGCCCATAGCTCTGGTGACATTAGTACCTATGTTTTATGTTCCCTTTATAAAGCCATCACCCACCACATAGTGGAATAGAAATTACGTTTTTGTGACTGTAGTTCTGTGTAATGTTCTTTCCCCTGTTTTTCTAGGCCATAGTATAATATCCCTCCTACCAAGCTGACAGAAAAAACTTGCAGGGCTGTTGTCTACACCCTGACAGCTGTATTTCAGAGAAGCAATGTTGCCATCTAGTGAGTGTTCAAAATGCAGCATCTGCATTTCTGCACACATACTTTCAGGGCGCTATATCTTACTATCATTATCTATTTAAAGATGACAATCAGAATAAATTAATATTTCTGTTCTGTACTCTTTTCATGTGGCAAAATTCAGAACTTCTGCTTGACTTACAAATTAATTTAAAATTGCATAAAATAGTATTAAAACCAGTTTTATTTATAGCCTTTTTAAAGGAACATAATATAGTTCTTTAAAGTGGATGCATTTCTAATTCATTAAATTACAAAAATTTCTCCTTTTCTCCAAAGGCAAGAATGTTGTCTTGCATGACCAAGCTTGACAAAATATGTTCATTCTATTGAAAATTCAGAAAAAGTAGTTAGAAATCAACTATTTGTAGCAATCAAAATATGTACAATACCATATCGTATCTCCTATATATTACCCTATATCATGACAATATTCTCAGGAATAACATTGTGCTGTGAACATTGTCAGATTAGAAATCACACAGAAAAACCAGTGTAAATCTAGTGGTGTAACAAGTACTGAGGGATGTTCCCACTCCCATTTGTGAGAATAGCCTTTTGGCTGACTTCCTGTTGTATGTTTCGGAGCAGAAATGTCAATAGCAGAAGAAATGGTAGCAGGTTTCCTTCAAGAAACCATTGAAAGAAGAAGCCTGGAGCAGGTGCCAGAGCATGGGGAGCCTAGGGTGTATGCAAGAAGTGTGTTATTTTCCATGGTTGTGTCTCATGACCCCCAAGGACGCAAACAGCAGATGAAAATCAAGAGGTCAAGGCAGTGATGCTGTAGTATCACTGCTGTATAGGGAAATGGCATATTAGCTGCCGAAATTGCTGTAGTTTGAATTAGTGGTGATAGTATATTGCTTTTTTTCCTTGTCTGAGTAAGTCAATAATGGATTTATTGTCAATGCTCCCTGTCCTTAATGTTTGTGAGTGGTGTTTTGGGGTTGTCAGCACCTACACTGCCTACACTACTTACCTTGTACTTTTTGAGAGCTTAATCTGGTTTCCATAGTGTATTTCTTTGTCTTCCTGAACAATACTGGTTTATCATTCCTTAATCCTCAGGCACAAGGAAGCCAAACAGAAGTTTGATTTTACCAATTTTTTCTTTCCCAGTACACATGCAACATCCTAAGCTTGACCTCCCAAGGCTATAGTTCACTTTTTTGCACTGCTTACCTCATGTCTGGTAGATTTAATCACTCACTCACTTCATGCTTTTCACTACTTTGCACTTTATTCCAGCGAATAGTGTAATTCTGCTTGTTTTGTATTTTGTGATGCTGTGTGTATTTTGGGACCTCTAATGATAGATGTCTTCAGTCCATTCAGATTTTTCTGTTTTATTTCACAGAACAGCAACAATTCTTTTGTGAAAAGGTATGAGAAGAAGTTCAAGTGAAATGCATGAGAGAGGAACATGAATGCGTGTAGTGAAAAAAAATCAGTATGACAAGACATAGGGCTCAGCAAATGCTGAATCTGATTATCAGAACACAGATTTTATAGTGCAGTAATTTTTCATGGATGAAAGTCGCATGTAAATGGGAATAGTTAAAGCAAGATATTAAGGCATGGAGCCCTGTCTTGTGGGTTTTTTTGACTGCATGGATATTTTTTCTTTTGATCAGTGAAATGTGACATTACTTAGGATAAACAAATTGCTTCACTTTCTGACACCATGACACCACATCAGTATAACTCATTTGTCACGCTACAGGAAAACAGAACCATCACTGAATGTTTTGTCATTACTTTTTAAAGCATTACTATAAACAGATTTCTTAAAATCTTTATAAAAAGTGAATTGTAAACCTGCTACAGTGAAACAAGTGCTAAAAGATATTTTAACCCCTCCCAGCCTTTTGCAGAGTATGACAGGGCAAACCCTTCCAGCCTTGGTTTAAGACCATTAATATTCCAATTATTCCATGTGTATGTCTAGGTGTAAGAGAGAACAATGTCCAAATAATTGTGAAAAATGAAACCACTTTCTTTTTTCATAGCAGTCTCAGTTTTAATATAAAGATCTCTTTGTGTAAGATGTGCCATAAAAAACTAGGAAACAGTTAATAATTTTTTTATAATTATATGGTCCTCTTAGAGTCCATGTTCTGTAAGATCAAGCTATTTCCTTGGTTAGTGCTTTTGCTGCCAGTTGAATGATTTCTAATTAGTACAAAATACACATTTTTTACTAAATTGGCTGAGATCCAGAAGAAGTATTATTAAGTAGAGACCTAGCATTTACAAAAATCCTCTAGGATTTAACAGAATTCTGAGTCCATCCTCTACGTTCCTTAAGATAAGGACTTCATTCAACTGTGCAGTCATTTCTAGTAATTTATTAGCATTTTTTAGAAAGGCAAATAAACTGATTTAATTTGAAGGAGAGAGAGGAAATAGAGAACTCATACATGTAACATTTACTCAGTGTGCAAATCTATTCATGACAGTAAGCACTGAATAACTTGAACACAACGAAGGGTTATTCCTGAACTAAATTATAGCATTTCTAGTCTCATATAAGTGTTTTTGTATTTCATACTATCTTCCTAGGCTACATATTGTGTACTGTTATAAATTTATTAAACAAAGGAGGAGTTATGAAACTTGCTAGTCTATCTACAGCAATTTTTGAAAGGGAAATACTTTGTGCATTATAGTGCTGGGAATGCCAAGGAGAAAAACATAATGAGGTTTTGCCACCACTTCCAGGAAAAACTGCTTCTTCAGTGGGGAAAAAAAAAAGTTCAGGCTTTTCAGCCAGTTCATTTAAAAAATGGGGTTCTAGTTTTCATGTTTGAAAGCAACTACAAGACATACTTTTACTTTATTGCCTGTATTGCTTCCTCTTTAACTGTCAAAGAATTTCTTTAAGTACTCTAGAATTAAGCTACTTCTTGAAGATTTAATTGTTTGCAGTCATAATACACTTGAATCATGGTGTTGAGGAGTGTTGATCTAGTGCTATCTTGGCAGGTACTTTGAGTCCTAGAACAGAGATTTTATTTAGAATAATTGGCTGGAGTTTTGGTAGTTGTACAAATTGATATGCATGCTTACAGCAGCTAGCCAAAGCTATGATGTTATTGCAACATTAATTCAAAGTGGATTCCTGCAAGAGCTCAGCTGAGGATATGAGATGAGCTCTTAGCTACCAACTGAATCCAAAGGGTAAGTGGCAAATTAAAGATTCTTTATTCATTTTAATTGAAGAAGATTGTGTTTTAGGAGGCACACTTCAGAGTTTTTCAGTTCCTTGTACAGAAGAAGGGAATGCTGAGAAAAACTAGAATCTTCTTGAGAAAAGAGAGACAAATAAAAAAACTAAGGAGTCAGTAGGAAGCAAACACGTCCAAGTTCTGCGATAATTTCTACTTAACAGGCCAAATTCACAGGTAGTGAATGTTGTGTGCAGTCCGTGGATTACATCCATCCACATCAGCATTGTACTTGACCTCAAGTTGGAGTTTTTTTCTCAGTATTGTAGTTGGAGATTCCTAAAATACTGCATTAGAAATGCATGAAAAAGGCAGGACTGGCTTAGCAGCTGATGATAAGACTACTGCTGGTCTGTGCTGATTTTGATTGTTACTAACTAGGTTGCAGTGTCCAGTTTTCTGTATGTATTTTGGATTTAAGCAATTCATACCCCACTCATACAGTAAATATTTGAGCAGACATAGTCTTTGGATAGTGACTTTAGTGAAGTGACTGCTGAAATCAGATCAAGAGAGAGCCCAGCAGAGTAGCCAAAACTGGAAACAGGAAGGGTCATTTACTGGTTTGGATGTGGTGAGCTATATTCCCAAGCAAGGGAGGTACAGCTTCTGTTCTGTTGCTCTTCCATTGCACTTTTGGCCTGTTTTGCTGATGAAATAGGGCTTTTGCAGTCTTTCTGTCTACTTAGTCCATCTATCAGGGCTGTCAAATGCTTCTTTAGCTACTCTCAATCTCCTGTGAAAGGACGTAGTGTCAAACACTTAGGTTCCTACGGGTTTTGGAAAAGAGACTACTCAACCAGGCAAAGGAGACAGACAACCTGAGGGAAAGGCAGAAGCCTCAACCCAGTCCCATGTTCACTGTGAAAGGCAGTGGCTGCTGACTAATCAAACTGAACAGATCGGCCTCCAGTGCACATTCATGGTACCTACTACCCATCCAGACATTGGGCATGAAAGGCTGTTTCTTTTGCTTAAACAGCATTGATCTCTCATAGTCATCCTCAGCTTCCTGATGTACAGTTTTCATCTTCCAGGGGCCAGCCTGACCTCTTCAGGCTTCTGCTCTCCAGCCATGCCAGCCAATGCTATCTGGGTTTCCTTGTCACCTCTAAGAATGGATAAGTCTCTACAGCTAGAATAGTTGGCCATTGTAGAAAGCTAGTCAGATACATGCAGGACAGGAATGAAATGTAAGTGGTTATCCCATGTTGTATTTATTTTGTTTGAACATTTCTCATTTTAACATACTGGTCAAAATTACTGTTTCCTTGACTATGTGGTTTCTAGTTTATCTCTCTGGAAGCAAGTACTTCTTTTCTAGATTTTTTTTTTAATGAAGCATAGCCTTTGTACAAAAAAGTGCTTTCTACAAAAAATTTCAAGGCACCAATGCTAAGAAATCTTCAAATTTAGAACCAATCTAACGCAAATGTTTCCACATAGCAGTGCATGCCAGAGTTGTGACACTGGGAATATTATTTTATGTGGAAGAGTATCTGCCAGCATGTGCTGTGACTTTCAGATGCCCTGAGGCATGTAATATCAAGAGATCATGACGGATGGCAGGAGATTTAGCCTTAATGTGATAAACTCAGTATATAGGCAGAAGGGAAGGAGTAAAGCACCTAATCTATATTTATGTTTACATATTGTGGGAGATAAGGTTCACAAATCCTGAAGTTTACAGGCTGTAGTTCTTACAATGCAGGTGGTCTACTGTCAGGTAGCCTCGGGAATTACTGTTGGAATTACTAATTTTCATGCAATAGTTTCAGCACTTGATGCTTAGAAAATAAAATGTTGCAGACTTTGATTCTTAACACCTGTGTGACCAGAATCATCTCTCGTTTTCCTTTTCATACAGCACATTTTGCAAACCTGCTTTAACTTACATAAAATTGAAGCTGACAATGTTTCAAGGAGAAATGCAGTTCGCACTGAAGTCACAGAAACAGAGTTGTCTTTTATATGCCTTGCAGCCCAACCAAACAGGATTTCTAGTTGTGTACATGCAGTTTGCCAGTGAAAGGGGACCTTTGAAATCTTTGGCCCAAGATTGATCTGTGAGCTAACTACAGTAAGACTATTCTAGTACAGAGAAGAGGAGGGACATAGCTATTAATTCGCCCCACACAGGCTTCAGGACATAGTCTCTGCATCAAGGTAATCTCTCTCTCCTCCCACTATGTGTAGATGTTGTTTGCTTTTCTCATTGTCCATTTCATTCTAGTTCTGCTGAAGGAATTATCTATTGAAGTCAGTGCTCAGCATGTTTCAGAGCTGCTAGGTCTCACAGAAATTTATCATATTTTGCATACAGCACAGTACCTGTGACAGGACAGGTTTACATTAGATGTCAGTACATTATTCCCAGTGGTGTAGGAATGTCTTTCTGCGTGAGATTTGCCAAGGTGTGTACTGATTCCAACTTCATTAGCAAAAAGAGGCTAAATTCTGAAAATGTCAGAAAAAAAGAGGGCTGTGGTCTGTGAAACCCTTTGAGAGTTACATTCTTGGCTCTGCCTGCATAGGATCTTCTGTTGTCAGCCCATCTGAGAAGCCAGGCTTTTACTTCTTTTACTTGCATGATGGCAGCTCTGCAAGCAGATGTACACTGCATGTGCTTTAAAGCTCCTTCTATGGACTCCAGCGTGATGTGTAAGCAAGCAGCCGCCTCTGCTGCTGGTGCTGAATGAGCAGTTCCCTCCTCCCCTGAGATCCAGTGTATCCTTTCCATCACACACTCAAAACTGCCTAGCCTGCGGCACAAGAGTTTCAAGTCTTTCTTGCACCTGATTCCTCTTTGGATGTCAGATTTCAGAGCTGCTGCTTGCTGTGATTGCCCCAGGCCCTTGCACATCTGAGTGAGTTTTAATGTCAGCTCAACATAAGCCCAAATATATGAAGAAAAGCTGTATGGGGATAAAACACAGGATGCCATCCCTGCATAACTCTGAAGAATTTCTCAGCACTTCATTCCTAAGATAAATACATAAATGGTAGGAAAAGGGTTGGAGCTGAGCAGCTTTGCAGTAATGTAGAACTACGAATCAAGTATATTTTGAAGTCAGTGAAATCAAAATGTCTTGTTTTCAGATTGTTGGCAACAGGCCACTTTATCTGATTCAAAATCTGACTATGTAGTAAAGTAAAACTGTGTGAGACATTTTTTTGTAAGCATTTCCCCTATGCCAAAAGTGTGAATAGTTTCAGCTTTAGTAACAAATTGTGAAGTCAGGAGAGCTGGGCTAGGACATAAGAGAAAAAAAGACCAGCCAATAGCTGCAAAGAGCTAAAATCCTTCATTTCTTGTATTGAAGAATTGTAATACAAGTTTGAAATCATGTTTTTTCACAGATTTTTTAGATACAAGGCCTAAATGTTACTCTGACTGTATCTCAGTTCTCTCTGGTTAAATCCTTCCAGAAGCATAATTGACAAAAATATAGCTTGAGTTGGACTTTGGCAATTAGGTTTACAATGGCTAAGGATGTTTCCAGAAAGGTGGTGTCGTTAAAACTCTAACTAGAACAATATGGGGAAAAAGTTCTGAATGTAGAGCTTTCTAGAAAAGGTAGGTTTTACTTGCTTTTCTTGGTTAAGTAAACCTCTGTTGAGCCATTAAAAAATTCATTTAAATTCATCATCCCTTCATTCCAGGTTGTCCATTTATCTGTAAGATTTTAGTATAAAATGCAACAGCTTACCATCACAGGTTAAGATTTGCATGCAACCTTACATAACAATGGGTAGATCACTGTGCTTACTAATATACACTCGTAGTTATCTTTATGCCTGAGTAAATTCTTTCATCAGGAAACCTAAAGATAGTACTGATCTTTAAAGGGGTACCTGTACAGATTAAATAGAGCAGGTTTTATTTTTTCTGTACAAACCTGCAAGTCATTTATGTTTTCTTCAGCACCTTTCCACTAAATCTCAGCTTATTAACTCTAACAGCAGTGCAGCCATCTGTCCTTTAAATAACATTCCTATAGGAGTGTTTACAGAGGGCATATGTTTACATACTCTTTTCAGCTTTCCTTCTAGCTGGAGTTTTTTTTTAATTCAGTCAATATTTGGCCAAAGAACTCCAAGTGCCAGCTCCAAACCGTTAAAGATGTGAACAAGTAAAAGATGACATACCGAAGTTCTTCCTACTTCTCATGCTCAAGTTTGGCTAATGAATTGTCAGTGTCATATCCCTTTTTCGACAAATGTGTTTTGTGCAATGCCAAGTCTGCTACAAGTGCTTCAGTTCACTTCTGTGCCCTCAGCTTTGTTCCTTTGTTTAAAAGTTGTTTGGCTTAAGCGATGTTTCAGGCGCTTCAGCACTGAGCTTCATTAGACATGTAGGTCCCAAAAGCTGCAAAATAGGAAATCACCAGTTTTTCTGTAACATATTTTTTCAAGATGTTTCAATTTCCAGTGCTAATGAATTAATGATGGAAGTTTTTGTGAAAATCTTTTTAATCCTCTCAAGTAGCTTAAAGGGCAAAGGTGTACTTTAAAATACTTCTATAAGAAGTTACCACTGGCACCTAGCTTCCCCACTGAGCACTTCCCCTTCTGCTTGCATCCTGCATTCTGTGTTGTGAAGTAGATTCTAAGACTGCAATTTCAGGATAACTATAAAGTAACTTAATGCTGAGTGTGAGATCTGTATCCCCCATTGCTTCCAAATTACATAGGATACTAGTTTTAACTTTAACCCACTGCTAAAACCAGTCTCAATGTACCTGGTCAACGAATCTAATGCAGAAATCGGTCCAGCTGAAAATTAACTTGAGAAAAAAGAGACCTGTTTGCTCTTTCTTTATGATTCACCCCAAGGTAATGCAAATGTCCATGTCAAGTTTGAGCAGTCAGTCAATTTCTGTGACACCTGGCAACTCTGAAACATGCTGATCACTCATTTCAACAGATTCTTCTGGTAGAACTAGAAAGAAATGGACAATGATGAAAGCAAGCAAACATCTACACATAGTGGGAGGAGAGAATACTGCCTTGATGCAAAGGCTGTGGCCTCAAGCCTGTGCAGGTTCCCTGCTGGAGGCATAATCAACAGTCATGTTCTTCATCTTCTCCAGCCTAGAAGAGTCTACCAGTTACTGCACAGGCTTGGAGTAGATAAAGGTCATCAGGTAACCAAATGGCAACCAAGTGTCCAAATAACAAGCAGTCATCTTCAGAAATAAAAAAAAAAAATTCAGAAAGAAAGTATTAATTTTGTTTAATGTGCATTTTCTGAAAACTTCAAAGTTTTCCATATCTTGCTCTTGCAAATCACTGTTCACTGTTTCATGCAAGCTGTTTTTTATTCCCCTCTTAACAGATCGAATTGCACAGAATATCATTAAATCTCATTTGGAGACATGTCAGTATACAATGGAGGAGTTACATCAGCTAGCGTGGCAGACCCACACGTATGAAGAAATTAAGGTTTACCAGAGCAAGGTACAGTCATGCTTTTTCTTCTGCTTGAAATTGTTAACAATGTAATTTACTTGAAAAGAATACACTGTTGAGTTTCATGTTGGTCATAATAGGCTTTTAATTATCTTTGAAAACTGCTTACTGAAAGCAAAGGAGTGACACTTCATAAAAAGAGGCAGCCAGATTTCTAGCATATTGGGATGTTTGTGTCACTTCTTACCTAAGAGTACTCTGGAATGTTTACTTTCTTTGTGCTGCTGTCCTGCACAAAATCCAACATTAGAACCACATTTTAACATTAAGCAACGCATTCTGTTCCTTTGAAGAGGAAGTGCCAGAGTGCAGATGTCTGGGGCAATCGGCTTGTGAAAACAGCCTTTAATGAGGAGCACTGGGTACCTTGAGAAGCGGAGTTGCTGATAGGTCTGCCTGGGGGTAGGGAGTCAGCCTATCTACAAGGCACCTAAAAAACTTAATGCACTGTTGTACCTGCTTGCTCACCGATTTGCTTTTCCATCTATGTTTTCCTGGAAGACCAGAGAAGCTCTGTGGCAGCAGTGTGCCATTCAGATCACCCATGCTATCCAGTATGTGGTTGAGTTTGCAAAGCGCATAACAGGCTTCATGGAGCTCTGCCAGAATGACCAAATTCTCCTCCTTAAGTCAGGTGGGTAAACATCAGAGGCTTGAGACTTTCTTAGCACCCAGCATCCTAGAAAAGTGCTTGGCTGTCTTGTTCTGCAAATCATTTCAATTTTGAAGGACCCCTAATTTCACTCTGTTTTGTTAGATGCATTAAGCCTTCTGTGTTTTTCCACATTAATCATATTACTGCCATCTGATCCCCTTCCCACTACAGTTGGTTGAGGTTATTAAGTACATATATGCACACGACCATTGCAAAAACTGCGGTCTCCAACCTGACATGTGGTGGAAGGACCCTGCAAATTGAGCTAGTTCAGTCAGTCATCTGCCACCCTATAAAATCCCCACTGGTCATTAGTGAAACAAACACGGGCTCACTCATGCCTGCCTTTGTGATTATCTCTAATCTTTTTAATGAGACTACAGAAATAGCCTATAGCCAGTGCTCAGGAGGGAAAATCTCTGTTAGTGCCAGTTGG
Organism: Serilophus lunatus; assembly: GCA_013399895.1. NCBI lineage: Eukaryota > Metazoa > Chordata > Aves > Passeriformes > Eurylaimidae > Serilophus > Serilophus lunatus. The sequence goes on from VXBA01002778.1 coordinate 22,310, forward strand.
TTTCAGAATAAATGAGAGCAGATAACAGCAGTGTGCTCCAGCCATGCTCTCTGTCCATGCCAGGTTTGCATGTGTGTGTGCATAAGGGCAAGGGGGAAAAGGCTTTCCTTACTTGTCAAGGGATTTGGTAATTTCCGTCCTCAAGAAGAATCATGGTAAGATTTATCATGGCTATGCAGCAACACTGCCAAACTGAAGAGGACAAAATGATATGACTGAGTGAACCAAAAGAACTGCAACTTGTAATTAACTACATTTATCCTGTTACAGCAGTTTCTTACTCTCTGCATGTGTAAAAGGTAGGATGCTGTGTGAGGCATGTTGTTAAAGTACATGCTTCTTATTTCAAGAGAGATCTCATTAAGGCTCAAAGTCTGTGTGATTCAGTACCCTGAAGACTGCAGTTTGATGTGGGCCTTGACCCTAATGGTGGGCACAGGTGCAAAGGGAAGTGATACAGAGACTCTGGGAACACACAGGCAAACTTCTGAAAAAAGGGAGTTGTAGTACAGATATTTTTTTTAAATCTCATCCTAATTATGAAAATTCTGCAGATGCCAGTGCACCCCTAGGTAATGTACTTCATTTGACTGGCAAAGCTAACAACACAACTGCACTTTCAGAAAAAGACACATTTCACTATACTGTCAGAAAACATTGCTGAGCTCTACAATGTAAAAATACATCATGCTTTTATTTTCTGTTTTGCTGTTAATGCTGAGCAGGAGTTAGAAAATCAGGACTCTTGTCTCAAAAGCATGTCTGCAAAGGAATCCTTGGATTCAGAATTCATCTTAGACGCCATTTGGATTTAGTTAAGGCATGCTTAAAATTTTTACTTTCATTGTCCCAGCTGCTTACTTTTGTAGTTGGGAAATAATATGCAAAGATTAGGAGTGAAAAAGAAGTGTTCAAATGTTCAGTTGGCTAATTAACAGCCAGGGTGGAAAAAAAAGAAAAAAACAAACAAGGAAAACAAAAATAAAACCTATTTTAGCAATGTTCTTGTGCTTTAACTTTTATTCTCTCTAAAAACACTTTGTGATGATTGCCCTGGGATTTTTATATACATTGAATGAAGCTGCTTTTTTGTATTTAAAAAAAGGTTTAATTATCAAAAAGAAGTTTTAGTAAATGCCTAATTTTCAGGATAAAATATTTCAAACTGATATTATTTTCCCAGGTCTAAATTCAGATTCAGTCCAGGCTGGAGATCTTTTTATTTTTAATGCAAAATGGGGAAAAAGTCAACCTAAAGAAAATGTAGTTAGGCTGGACCAGAAATGACCCCTTTCTACATGTAATGCAGACAAATATTTTTTCTCTCATTCAAAGACATGTAATCTTGATGTCTTCAAACAGTATCTATTTCCACTGATGTTTTTAAAGACTCATGTCTTCCTAAATATCTTCTTAGGATTTGCTACACTATGATGTTATGCAGCAATGTGCGATTCCTTTGCTCTTTTTTCTGTCTGATAGGCTGCTTGGAAGTGGTTTTGGTGAGAATGTGCCGTGCCTTCAACCCACTCAACAATACTGTTCTGTTTGAAGGAAAGTATGGAGGGATGCAAATGTTTAAAGCTTTGGGTATGCTGTTCTTTTTCCTTTCAACCAGTTACATTGAGCCATAGAGAATTGTCTTTTTGAAAACAATGACCCACAATGAAAATCTCTTGCAAATGTCGAATCCCCAGGCCTCTAAATGTCTAGGCTGGAACGGAAATAAAAAAATGGAGAGTCTGCTAGGTCTTTGCAGTGATAGGTATTTTTCTCTAATAAAAAGAGAAGCATGGTGGTTTTGTCAAATACATTTTTTTTGCCATCTGAAGTTTTGATAAAACATGAGTTTATGGCAGAAGCAGAGCCATTTATCTTCACTGTTCAGTTATGCTTGATATATCAAATCAGTCCCAGTAATTGTGTCCTACAAAAGGCAATTTTAGGCCCAGAAATTAGGTGACTAAAATGACAAACTGCTGTAAAATATAGACAAGGACTTGCCTAAAATATTGTTTTGAGTAAAACTTTTAAGTAAGTTCATTTAGATTAATGTATTGAAAAAAAATTACTTCATTTCTCAACATGACGTTGAGTGCTACTTGAAATGTTAATAGCTAAATGAGTATGTTTTGCCCACCCATCAGACTGATGTTATCAGAAATTTATTCAGGACCAAAGTCAAAGAGAGATATTTCCTTCAAATGTGTATGTCATATAGGTATATATTTTTTTTACTGTGTATCATTCACAAAATACTTCTCTGTAAGGTTAAAGCATTTATGAATGTGTATTGTTGATTTATTTTGGTCTTTATGATGCTTTCACAAATTTTTGTAAATATTTGTACTGGTAATTAGTAAAATTACATATCTGAAAGTTATTTAGGGCTGGTCCTTCCTATCTCTTAGATTTAGTATCTATCTAGAAATAGCAATTCTTTCTACATTGGGAAAAGAGTACTGTCTTCTAAGACATCTGTGCAATTTTTGTACTTGCCCATAATTCTTGAGAATTTTTGTGTTTCCATGTTACAGTGACATTTTCAGGTCAGGGCAAATTTTAATAGTTAATGAAAAGCACTTACTTTAGCAGTACAAACATTCACTGACAACCTTTTTTGACAAAAACAATCGTTTTTCATGGCGGGTTAAAGAACTAATTTCTAGCATTGATTTTGTCCTCTGCTCTGCAGGCTCTGATGATCTGGTGAATGAAGCATTTGACTTTGCAAAGAATTTATGTTCCTTACAGCTGACTGAGGAGGAGATTGCCTTGTTTTCATCTGCTGTTCTGATATCACCAGGTAATTTTTCATTCCAAGCACCACGTTTTTTTTTCCTTTTTGGCCATCTCTATTTCTACCTACTTAAACAGCTTTTTTAAATGAATTAAGCAGTGTTAAAAGCAATGCATTAAGCAATGAAAGAATACCTGAATTACCCAAATATATCTGGTTCTTTTTTTTGGTCGACTATCAGGAATTGCACATACTGGATGCAGATCCAAAGTAGGGGGTTAAAAGACATGGAGCAGGATTGTGTGAACAAGCAGTGCAGACTGGCATTCCTTCAGACCACATACAGAGAATCATGGTACTCAAAGAGGTATATGTTCCCCCTAGCTTATTCAGAGAGCACAAACCTCACAGCAGATTATATAGTCCATAACAATGGACTTTTTCTGTGGGAATAAGAATAAAAATCTATATGAGGTCCTGTCTAATTTAATTCCAGGTGAGAGGTAGTTTTTATAGGTGCAACATGCTCTCTTCTTGTCTTCATATCATAATTCTGCACAGGCAGGCATGCATTTAAGTGAGTGATGGCTGACTGACAACAGAAAAGGCTTTCGTGATTAAAGAATCAGAATTTAGCAGAAGGCGGATGTAGTTTAGTGTGGGATTTTTAAATATACTTCAGGGAATGTAGACACCCAGTGTTCTTTAAGGGAACGTCCTGAAAGGCCTTAAAAAACCCCGCCATGAATTATATTTCCTGATTTTCTGCTAAAGACTGTGTCTAGGTCACTTTGCCTTTTTGCATACCTGTGGTATAGATTATGCTAGTCAGAATTAGACTGGCACTGATGGTGTCAACATGTTCATTCTCATCATTAGACCTAATGAAAGGATTCTACTCCTTTCTATTTTCACTTCAAGCAGTTCTTATCTGCTCAAAGGTGAAATAGTTAAGCTGTGGCTCTTCATGGTATTAGGCCAGAATATTGTAGAAGCAACCCTCCAAACAATGACCATTTCCACCTCAAAGGGGTGCCAGCTCTGTGCTGGGATGAGATGAGAGTTGCCTGTACACTATTGCCTAGAGGTCCTGACTTCCTCTGGGAGAGCAGATTTGCAGTGTCCTGCTGGGTCCCTGCTCATCTGCCCTCCCCCAGTCTGAAAAGACCAAATCTGGGAGGGTGAACGAGAGATGTGCTTGAAAACATGAGACGGACATCAAAATTCTGAATAATTTCTGCAGTTCTACATATGGCCTTTTAGTTTGCAACAAAAGGATGCATGCAATGTCTTCTATTCCTTTAACTAAAATAAAGAAGAAAAAAATGCACAAAAGTGCTTGATACATGCAGAATGCTTTTTTCTGTAGTCTAAGCATGTGCAACTTTAGTCATAAAAAAAACGAGAGAGAAATGATGGGCTTCAGCATCATATACATTAATGAAAACAACCTCTCTGCAATAAAAGACAGCAAATTTGGATTGTGTAAATAATTCCCATTTCAGCTGGACTGCTGTGTTTGAGAGCGCAGAGACAGGGAAGATAGTCCAGATTGAACTGACATTGAAATTTGCCATTTGTTTTCTTGCAAAAATGATAACATTAAACAAGAAAGAAAGAAATACTTCCTTCCACACTAGATATTCTGGTTTCTTCACATTAAGGAGTTTGGAACACAGAAACAGCACAGAAATGCTTGCACCAGTGCTTCCATCAACTAACATAGGTTCAAAAAGATTCTCTGTGGGAAGTACTCATATTCAAGTTTCTTTTCTATAGAAGTCACTACCCTGCAAGTGGATTCTTGTGCCCTTGATCTGTGTTTAGCCAGTTTACAGAAAACATAGGGAGTAAGGGGTCCACTAATAGATCTGCTAAGGTTGCAAAGCCCAGTATCCGACTCATTTTCCATCTAATTTAGAGCACAAATCCAGATTTTCCACTTTAGGGTGGTCATAACCACACTACTTGAGGGTGATTCTCTAAGTTGATTTCTGATTTCAAAAGTTAAAACATTGTAGGAGTCCAGTAAAGGATACGTACAAACATGCCAGAGCCAGATGGTAAGGCACTGACTTGGCTGCCCCCATACACCAGTCCTTCTCTTGAAATTCTGACTTGCTGTGTTCCTTCCTTCCATCTTTTTTGCAAAAGCAGGCTCTTTTAAGCTTTCTGTCGACTTCTTTCCTACAGTACTGTCTAACCTAGTAGACTCTTCAGTCCTTGACAAACAAATTCAAAACCCAAAAGGAAAAGTATATAATCGAAGTGCTGCTTCCTTTTTTACCTGGGAAGTTCCAGACAGAGTTGCAGATGGTAGAAACCACATTTCACGTGGTAGAAACAACATTTTGGGAGGCAAACTTAACATCCACTATGAAGGTTTTACCTAGCTATTGTCACGAATTTAAGAATTCTTGTGTAACATACGCCATGGTTCAGGACACATGAGGGGTTAAACCTGTCTTCTAACTGCCTCAGTCCACTTTTGAGCTTATTCTTGTAACAGAAAATTACATATTATAAGGATTGGTCTCTATAATAAACCTTTTTAGCTCCAGTCTGCCACAATAGGTATTAACCATTGAAAGACATGTTTTTGCAATAGCATAGATTTTGGCATCTAACCTCTGAAATCTAAACATGGTGCACAATTAGGCCTCATCTAATTCTGTTGCTATGACCACTGATGGCACAGGATCCACTGTCTTACCTTCTGGGAGCATGATTCTTTAAGCTTTGCAAAAAAGATTATTTTCTTTTCCTGATCGTCTGCTAAGTAGCTGAGGTTTAGTTTTGTCTCTTTTCACAGTAGGTGACAATGAACACTTTTCATACACTCCTCTCCACAGTCAATCAGACAAATGACAAGAGTTGTGTTTCTCTTGTGACCAAGGGCTCTTCGGCTCTGGCCTGTGTGGCATCTGTGCTCACTGAAGTGGTTGATTAACATTATTTTAGTTATTTTAGCATTATTTAGTTATTTTAGTGATGGGGAGTAGGTGAAAGAGTTCTAAAGGTGTTTTTCCTGAACTTTGCGATTTGTACATGAAGATTCATGCCCTATGATAAAATAAATTTTATTTCCTTTCTGAAAGCTGAAATCTATACCCAAGAATTGGTCTGTATTGAGAGAGGAAGAAACAGATTTGTTATATGAGTAAACAGAAAGTTCAGTGGTGCTGCAAGCACGCTGTTTAGTGATTTTGAACTGTCTTGGTGTATGCTACTTCTCTTTCTGTGTGCGTGTCTCCAGAAGTTACGACTTGTGAGAATACAGATCTTAAGGATCCCCTCCTGCACATGGGGTTTGAGTTCAGTAGAAGCCATATAGGTTTTCAAACAACTATGTCTGTAACTGCTATTCTCTCAAATAATCTTCTATTTTGTGTTGTTTAAAAGGAGAATATTTTTAAATAATGAGGAATTTGCACTTCAAGACATTTCAACACCTGATAATCCTTTTGAATTATTAAAGAAATTCTTCTGAAGGAAGACATTTTTTTATTTAGAATACACTTGGTCTCAAAATGTTAGCCCAGTAAACAATGAGGTATATTTTCTTCAAATTTTTAAATAATTATGTTCTCTTATTTTCAAAGAACTGTTTTGATCAATATTTATTATTTATATAGTAAGACACTGAGATAACATGGCATGTTTATCACTTAGCCAGTATAAAGTTAGAAGAAATCTAATTATACCAATAGGGTGTAGTAAAATGGTTGGGCCGTGTTTCATTTCTATTCCCACCTTTATACCCAACATCTTGTTTTAAACAAAGAGATTCAGGGAAAACATTCTGTTCCTATGTGTTTTGTATATGTTAGTTAAATACTCGAGTAATCTTTTAATGTGTCAAGACACTTGGCCTGTGAAACCATGTCTCAATTTCTATGCACTGCTTCCTCCTGAGAATTATGATTGTTGTGAATGCTTGCCAGCATGGTACACTGTGCCTACACCATGAGCATGCTCCGCATCTGTACATTCTTTACCTTTTTCACAGATCGAGCCTGGTTAATAGAGCCAAGGAAGGTCCAGAAGCTTCAGGAAAAGATTTACTTTGCACTTCAACATGTAATCCAGAAGAACCACCTAGACGAGGAGACACTGACAAAGGTAAGTTGTTAAAACAAAATGCTGAGCATTCCTCAGTCATGACTTTTCTTTTTGTAGCCATTTCTGCATCTGTAAGATAAAAGTAGCGCACAATGTGCTTGCAATACATAGGAGAAGATAAGCTTGTTTAATTCATGTCCCTGTTTCCTATTATTCCATTTTTTGTTCAATATACTAATCATTTTAATTAATACCCTATCAAGATTGAAACTGCCTTAAAATACTCATGGAGGCAGCTCCTTGTTAAATGCATTTTTAGCACTTGGCTAAAACTTACTGGAAATATGTTTTTAGGCTTTTATGGTAAGAATAATATCTGATCCTTTGAGTGGGTAGTTTTGGTGGAGCTCAGAGTGTTGCATTCAGTTACTCAGCAAGATGCTAATGTAGTTCATTTTGAAAAATATTAATTTACACAAAATTTGCTTCCTCCCTCTTCCTTTCTTTTTTTATTTTAATTCTCACAGTTAATAGCCAAGATACCAACAATTACTGCACTTTGCAACTTGCACGGAGAGAAACTACAGGTATTTAAGCAATCTCATCCAGACATAGTGAACACACTCTTTCCTCCATTATACAAGGAGCTTTTCAATCCAGACTCAACCACTGGCTGCAAGTAAAGGGGATAATAGAATTTTCACATAGTCATGGAATGCATCACTATTATCTCATTAAGGACTTACTAAAAAAGTCACTACTGCAACACTAGGAATGTCCTGCACTTAACAGAATTATTTTTCACCGCTACAGTTGGAAGAATGTAAATATGCAACTCTGAGTGGGGATGTCTTTTTCTCTTTTCTTTGTTTACTTTTTATTTTTAATTTCTGAACTGACAATGAACATACAAATATTAAGACACTGTGTGTTACCTTTTTTTAATTTACTTTTATTGGGGAATGTTTTGGGAGACAACTGTTCCTAGAATTTTATTGTAGATGTACATGAGAATAGAGCAGTACTTTGCAGTACTATTGCTGTTTATTGTTCAAATATAATTTAAGAAAATTCCACTTACTAGATTGCCTAGTTCTATGTTTTTAGATAGTTTAATGCATGTGGAAATTTGTAGCTGTCTTGGAAATTATGGTGCATATATAGAATACATATATATATATATTTGCTATATACTTATATATATATATATGAATATATAGATAGTATATATGTATGTATGTAGGTACTATATGCATACATGCTGTAGCTTAAAAATCACATGCCTACCTTTAAAGGATGCTCAGCCCAGCTGTCATGCATTTCTTAATCTTCAAGTAATGTATTAGATTTACTTTGGGCAATCAAGTTTTGCTTTGCCAGTCAAGAGTTAAATTATCAGCTGCCAATGTGAAATGACAGGATCACTTCTGAGATATGTATAATGTAGTGCATGTGTGCTGTGTGTAAATCAAACATCGGGAATGTAACAATGGTGCAAAAGCCTTGTCTGGACAATTTTAGTGGAGAGAATACAATTTTGAGCGGGAGGGTTTCTCAATGTTGCGGGGATTCAGCATATATAAAAGTGAATATAGTAGGACCTGATGTCAGTAAAGTATCTGGAACATGGAGTAAAAATGCAGACTGTTCCACCTGTACATTTTTCTGATTCCACAGGATTTTATTTTATATATACTGCTTTGAAAGGTAGTTTCAAGTCTTGGTTTGGTTTTTTTTGCTGAATTCATTAGAAAGATAGCTTAGTGAAAATCATAGCAAGCCTAAAATGTAGCTCTGAAGAGAACTGGCAGTGGGAGGAAGGGACAGAGGGAGGAGGAAAGTCACAGGGGCAAATTCTGTAGTTGTTACAAAGAATAATATAACTATCAGTGTTTCTGACAGTCGTCATCTAGATGGGACTGATGGTTTCCATCACACACATACATCTATGTATGTTTCAAATACATGCATATATGTATGTATATATCTGTATGTATGTAACTGTATATATATATATATATAGATGCATATATAGGGGGGTTTTTAGGTGTATTTCAGGAGGGAAGCAAAGGATTGGGGCTTTCTTTTTGTCTGTCTCTGAGTGGACTGTATGTGCATTTGCTTGCAAAACCAAAGGCAAACACAGAGGGAAGTGGAAGACTGCTGTGGACTTAATCTTGTGGACGAGTTAAATTTAATTTGCTGCCATGATTAATGTAATCTGAATTCTGCCAGTGATACAAAACACAACTTCTTAGCTCTGGAAGAGGGATTCATTTCTGCTACAGCTCTCTTTATCACCACTTTTACCATTTGTGAACTTTTACAGAGAAGTCTCCTCCTGGGATGCCAGCAGAGGGTGTAGAGCACAAATAAGAAGCAGCAGGCAGTAGAGAAGAAAGGAAGTGTAGGCAGGATCACAAGCAGATACCTTTCTTTATTTCATACCACACAAAGGCCAGCACAATCTGAGACATGCTGGCACGGAGGCCAAAGGACCTGCCCATCTGCCAGGCTTACAGTGGGGCAGTGTCACAGTGAGCCCTAGGGTGGGTACAGAAACTTGGTTTTTGTAGCAATAACTTAATGATCTGCATGGCTCTGGTCTCAGTCCTCTCATTTCTGAATGGGCAAATAATTCACAGGCTATTCCAAGTACTTTGTGGAGCTCTCCCTTCCTTGTCTTCCATCGCTAGGTTTGCAAGTTTGCATACATGTTTCATGTAAGAATTGAGTCTAGACAACATCAGAATTCATTTGTTCTGTTTTAGCAATGTCAAAACAGGGACAAGAGTAGTTTCAAACTCACACATAATAAATGTTTCTCTTTGGGTCCATTTCAACCTAGAAAATAGAAAAACTGCACAGCAAATTTAGTTGTGCTGAGTATTTTGTTGCACACATGATGTTCTCTTCAAAATTACTTGATCCCATAGAATAGCAACTACTAAAATACCTTTTTTGCTCCAAATTCAGAGCACATTTCTCTTGTGATTACATTAAAATGTCTTCAATTAAGATAATAAAGCATTGTTCTTGATGCTTCTTTTAACTTTAACTGTAAGACTGACATTCCTTTATAAGATGATTTATAAAGCCCCTGCTGCCCATTTTGCTTGGCAAATCCATGAAAAGGACCTCAATTCCAAACATTTCTAATATCAAGAAAATTAATTTTATGTTTATGTACTGCTTGTGTGGATTTATTTGGGAAAAATTAACTGCACTGTGGAAGTGCTCAATTTTAACTGGGGGAGATTCATGTTTTCGTTGTCTTTTCCAACCCAAGAACACACACATATATATTTGTTTGAAATATAATGTAAATCCATTTTTAGTATATCAAGAGTAACATATTTAGCCAACTGACAGAAATACAGAATAAGTGATAAATACTCCTGTTCATCATGGTAATCAATAAAATGGATTGTCATTTTTATAAATAGTCCTTCACACTTGCAAGTTACATCTTGAAAATGTTTTTCTCTTTTCAAATAAGCTAACTGGTCCCTGTGATTTTTAAACTATTTCTTAGGCAAGATAATCAAATGAAGATCACCAGTGTAAAAGACATTATTTAATCATTATCTGCAGGTTTTAATCCTTAAACCACTGTAGTTAAATCACTACAACCTCTTGACCTTTTCAATCAGTAGTGATTACAGCCACATTTTAAGGATGTGGAAATGAAAGAAAAAAGTTAAATGACTTGTCAGAGACCGCAAAGGTAACGATATCCAGTTAGGAATAAAAATGGATTCTTGCCTTTTGTCATAAAAATACTAAGACACTGGCATAAAAAAATCTTCATTATCACTGATAGGCAATAGCAATAGCCCCTGTAAACAATTACAGATAATTTCTACAAACAATTACAAATATTTTCAAATAAGCTTTTATCCTGCAGTAGGATTAATTATCAGTGGCTTGTTCTATTGTTATTAACTCCTTTTACAAAGTGTGAGCAAATAGCATCATTGTTTATTTGGAAAACAAAAATTCATTTTCAATCATTATTTACTTGGGATAGCTGTACTGTGGTAACTGTTCATATACTTTACTTAAATTTCAGTGATTTGGAATTGGCCACGCATGTATACTACCTCTTTTGCCCTTCATTGACTGAGTGTAGAACAACAAGTAATGATCACAGGCTCCAGGCTGGATTATTGTGATTGGGTTTGATATATAGTTATTTACACTCAAAATTTCAAATTCTTTTTATTGAATTTCACATGTTCAAGTTATCCATAGACTTTAAGTAATAAAATGGTGTGGATTTGAGTAAATGACTTCATAATTCACTCAATCATTTCAGATAATACTACTTCTTCATTTTAGTTTGTCTTGGCTTTCTTTAGTTCACAGTAGTATGTGAAGTTCTTCAATTAAACCTCTAAAACAGAATTTGTCACATCTTTCTGTAGTAACTGGATATGTTGATACTTTAAGTGACAAGCTTTTCAAATGAGACATTGTTTTAATGTTATAATAACCCAGGGCCAATAAAAAAGGATATTTAAAGCATATATTGAATCTACTACTTCTAGCATTGCTCTCTGATAATTGAAGCATATTGATCTAAATTATCCTTGGCATTGAGGAAGCCCATGTAGGCTGTTCATTATATTACCACAAAGACTTTTCTTTTGGTGTAAGTATCAGTCTTGCCTGATCATAGTTTAAAGAATTCCAAGAAACATACTTTCTTCTAATGGAGAAGTTGCTTTAACAACTGCTACAAAAGAAACACGGTAGTAGAAGGCACTTCAGTTGTGCAAACTTGTTTTGAAAAGCAATATATGGGTTTGGGTTGGCTTGTGATAAGGAGCATTTAGGAATTGCTTCTGCAAGTTGTCAGATTCTCTTAGCTCTAACTAGAGTCACTGAAAATTGAAGCATTTCAACACCATGCAGAAGGTACTCAATCCATCACAAAGTCAAAGGCCCTTGGCATTAAAAGGTCACCTTTGAGTTTATGGAGCACAAGGCAGATGTTCTTTTCATACTTGCACTGGAATGCTTTGACTTCATGCTTCCCATTCTTCATTTCAGCTCAGTTTCACAGGGATCAGCTTATTCCTCCTGTTATGCCTTGGGCGTCAGTGCTGTTTCAATGCGTATGCCACGTTACAGTGCTGCAGGTGGAACACCTACCAGACCTGCCTGTGAACATGAGCTTTAATATGTGATTTTCTTTGTTCCATTTCACAGAGGTAGCTTGCACAGGTGTATGTTTCTCTTTGGGATAGTTTGCAGGGATTTTGATGCGTAACAACTTCTACTCAAAGAGAGAGCAAAGCTGCTCCTGTGTGCTAGCCTCTCAGTCTCCCACCAGCACTCTGCGAGAGCTTCTCCCAGGCTGCAGCAGTCTCACAAGTTGGTCAGGCAGCTCAGTTAGAGATGCACAGCTTTTGGCTCCTTTTCCTGTTGACTTTTCTACCCCCCTTAAGCTGCACTTCAAAGGCAATTTGAAAGATGTTCAGGCTACCCCACTCCTCCTCCCTCCCGACTCTTCATTGATTGTGCTATTTTCAGAAGAGCCAAAGTCCAGCCTTTAAAGTGGTTCTTATTTTCAGAGTCATTGTCTATTGGACATCCCAGGAATACAGCTCTGGGCAATAAGATCAAACTGAAACATGGAAGATTTTTTTTTTTTTTTTCCAAATTCATTATGTCTAAGCACATACAGAATGGAAACCTGAGACAGAACAGTTAGCTTTTCCCTGGCCATAACAAAGCAGTGTATTTACACCTAGCAGCCTGTTCCAGCACTTTTTGCCTCCACTCTAGAAACTAACTCTTATCTCTGACATCCATTAGGAACAGTGCGTTGGAGACCCTGTCCTTTTCTTTACTTTTTAAGTTTCATGCTTTGTAAATGACAATCACTGCTTGATGCAAATGTTGCACTCTATGCCACTCAGGGATGTTTCATTACTAAAAATAGCTATATAAATAGAACCGTGATAATAAGAGAATGTTAGAGGCTTTGAAGGGCATGGCTTGTTGAAGTGAACATGACCCAGACAAGGCTTTCAAGCCAATGAATAAAAGTAATATTGGTATAAACTGAATTCACTGTCAGCATTTTCTCAGTTTGGTATGTCAGCATTTCCTCAGCTTGATCTCAGTTCATCCATTGTTTCACAGTCAGCAGAGTCCTACTGACCCATCAGCTCATGATGTTAATGTTCTTTAGGAAACAAAATGTAAGCAAGCTTTGTATGAGTTATTGAATTTAGACAACTGACAAAAGAAAATGCCGTTTAAAAATACTGAGTTCATGTACCATTTATGTGAGCTCATACTCAGAATTGCTGCAGGCATTTAGGAAGAATGGTTAAGACATGGAATAAATGATAGCTTGTCAGCAATGACAACACCAAGCTACAGTATGGGAAAATTATTATAAAGAGCAAATAAGGATTAACAAGTGGCTAACAGCTACTGTTTTCTCTCAGGGATGCAAAAAATCATAGCTAGGCCAAGACTCTATAGCAATGCTTCTCCGTGGTATGGACCAGTCCCTTTCTCAGCTCAAGAAAACATTATCCCATTTTATAGTGTGGTAGTAAGCTTCCTAGAATTTTGGAATGTGCTTATCCCTAGCTTTACACCACATGTTTATTATGTATCTGTCATTACAAAAACACACACAGAAAGATAAATTGCAATGGATTATATTGCCAGTCATTAAGTAAATTTCATCTCTTTGGCCAAGAGGTTTTCTTGAGGTCTGAGCATGGCTTCTATTATCATATTGAGTATATATGGTTTTTTTACTCCCTCCATCTTGTGAACTCCCCTACACTTAGTAGACAGATGGACAACTTCAAGAGGTGGAGAGCCAGCATCCCTGTGCATCAAGGTTTTCACAGTCATATTCTTTGCTAACTGTTTCACTTCAATTTGTATTTTAATCTTTCAGGTTGCTGGGAGCCATGGTCACATGAAATTCTTGTTAGCATGATACATTCCCATTAAAAAGAAGTCTTCTGGCCAGAGGATCTTGTCTCTTTCCTTTTTCTTATACTCCTAGCTCCTAGTGAATGAGGCCTGGAGTGGTAAATGTTTCATCTTTGCACTTTCTCAAAGTTACCTGTACCTGCAGCCTGCATGGGAGGCTCAACATAGGTGGTCAGAAGGAGGCTCCTTCCTCTTTTATGTCCTCACTTAGATGTGTTGTCCCTGAAAGTATTCTCCCTGACTGAATTATCCCTGAAAGACTGTGTGACAATGAGCCCACCCCTGTCATGTATCATCCCAGAAGTGGTCTGCAGCTGTAAGAGCTATTTGTGTATGCAGTCTGGAGACAAAAGTAGTTGCGAAAAGAAGAAAGCCAAAATTTCTACAGAGGTAGCTCACAGATAGTAACCCTCCTAAAAAGGCAACCTGAATGTTTAGTGGCATGATGGCTGACTCAATGTCCTCCAACCGATTCTTGCATTTCATTTGTTTTTAGAGAATAAGGCAATGAACAAAATGCTCTGGAAAAGGAGAGGTATTTCGTGGGTGTTACTGCAGGCAGCAAGGATAGTACTGCTCACAGTGAGTTCAGTAACGTACTATATTTGCATATTTGCATCATCCTCACAATTCAAGCACAGCACACTGGAAGAATGAAAAATTCTAACATCATTGGATATAGCAGCAATAAGTAAATTATAATTGTTTCTTTTTAATTATACTTGCAGAAACTGTTTGCTTTGCACGTGGTCTTCTGTACAATGACATAAAAAATTTCCTCTAATGTAGACAGTGGTTTTACATATTTGTTGAATTTATTGGCTAGAGCTGCTAATTCATGAACAAAGATACTGTTTTGTTGATGACTATACATTGGCAGCCATAAAGTATATTAAGTATACAACTCTGTCTGGAGAGATTTAAAGAAATGGTTCTTTAGTTTTTGTATTATGTACATTTTGGCCCCTTACTTGGGCTAAAAGGATGCAACTGCATTGAAAAACAAGCAGGAGAAGATACTTAACCACCAAGAACAGGAAGGAACAGGCTTTACCTTAAAGACTGTTCCAGATAAAACCAGCTTATTAAAAAAATAAAATAAAAAAAAGCACTTATACTTGTCTTGATTAGACACACAGCTTAATAAGTCAAAGTAACTACATTAGGCTGTTGACTTTGGGGATTCAAATTCAGATGCACTACATTTGTGGTTTTTTTATTGTGTCATTTCAATGTCAGAATCAGGCAAAAAAAGGTGTTTTGTTGTTAGTAAGAAATACTAATAATCATTTAACCCTACAGAGTATGGACCATACATTCTCGTGCAGCAGATGGGGATTTATTTGTACACTTCCTTTTAAAAAGCCACTGAGTAGCATAGCCAGTGAACTAGCTATGAATAGTCTTTGCCTCTTGCATGACTGCAGGTGTGACCTTTAGTATGGTATGAGGAGAGGCTCTGTGATTGTACTTGTGGCAACAAATAAAGTACAACTGAACTCTAAGCTGTCACCACTACTCAGCTAAATCAAATGCATTGGGTATTTGAAATTTATGCCAATCGCTGTGAGATAATTCCCATGTTATACTAATTGCTCTGGTTGCAATGAATGGACAGTATAAATAATACAGGAATCAGAATAGCAATGAAATCCCTTATTTTACAGCTGCACTCTGTCTCATCAGATTAAAACTAAAGAATTTACTTAAAAACTAAGCAAACAAAATGAAAAAAAAACCTGATTATGTATTGTAGAAATGTAGAAGACAAATAAAATATTTTTTTCAAATTTAATTACTTTTAATATATGCTTGTGGAAGGTCTGATATTATGTATGCTGTCTCTGTAATTTTTGCTGTAAATAACTTGGGACAGTGAATACACTGATTTTTCTATGTCTCTGTTTAAGCATAAGACTTTGTAATGGTTTTTTTAAAAGAGGAAAAACATCAAAGAGCAAATTATGTACTTGCTTCCTTTAAGTGTAATGTACTCCTCAGTTTTTATGGAAACTGATTGTAATAGATAAAGCCTTTTGACTAGCCGTTGACATTTAGTGTATGCTTCTGTTTGTAATTGGGGGGAAAAAAAATACATGGGACTGTCAAGGAGACATGATCTCAGTGAGTCTGTACATTGAGTATTGTAATAATTCCTGCACTAATATGATTTGAAGACAAGTTGCTCAAGCAAATAATGCTTTCTTACAGCTTACGGACTTATGAATCCTTCTGGCATGAATTATATTAATAGAAATATTTCTTTCCAATGAGCAAAATATTTTTGTATGCCTTTAATTTCTTTTTTGAACTTGAAGTCAGGTCACTCATTAGCTGTAATCTGAAGCCATAACTGATCTCCACCAAATGCACATTTTAAGGATCCTAGTGAAAAAGAGAGATTATGTCAAGTTTTTCAACTGTTGTAACATAAGCAGGAGCATAAATAACAAGCAAAGTATTTGGATACTTTTCTGGCATCCAAATATGACTTTAATGGCTAGTATTTTGTGATTACCAGTTTATTAAAAAATAAAAACATAATGAAGATAGATATTTAGATTTAAATGAAGCTTTCTAATATTTTTGAAATATCCCTGAAAATGCTTCCTTGCTTTCAGGATTATGAGAAGAAATAATTTTTCATATACTTCCCACTTTCAAATATCTAGTGTTTTTATCCTGTTTCCAGTTCATTTTGTTAGAGTTAAATGAGATGTTAAGACCCAGGATCCAAGCCCTGAGCTATTTGGTGCTTGGCTTGTAGCTGTATTGTTGTAAGTCAATTTAATTTGAATTCTAGGGTGTATTGTTTTCTACTTGGTAAGCATGTTTACCACTGTTGGTAGCACACAAGAGTTGCATTGCCTGTCAAGAAGTATGATAATAAGCAATCAATAAAATATTAATAACATCAAAACCACTCTCAAAGGACAAATAAAAAATCCTTTCTAAAATCAAAAGCCTCATAGAGTCAACAGTGATTTTTTAATTCTTTTTTTTTAGTAAGCTTTATTGTGTAATAACTATGATGTATCTTAACTAGCATGTAGATGCAAAAAGCAAAACTGCAAATGAATCATGTCATATTGGCTAAAAATTGGGCTCCATTGAAACCAGCATCAAACTGTTCACTGATTTCAACAGAGCTGTGAGTTCATCCTGCATTTTTACATCTGCAATTTTCTTCTGATCTTTCTCCCTTGTTTAATGTAATTGGCCTAATTTATGTGTATGTGAGTAAAAATACAGCCTGATTAATTTAGAAAGAGACCATTAAGGGTTTTATTTTTTATCATGAATTTTGTAGGACCAGCATCCCTCTCAAATGAAAGGGTTCTATACTTCTTTAGAATGTAATAATTTTTGTGTTATTTTATGTCCTGTAAATTATTGGTACAACACTGTTAGCATTCCATAATAATGCACACATGATTTTTGAATGTTTTCTGTAAATGACAATCAGTGTTGATGAAGTTCCTTTCTTTAATGCAAAATTAAAAAGAAAAAGAAAAAAGAAAATAAATTCTGTTGTGGGGGGATTTTTTTTTTTTGCGTTTTTTTTCTGTCCCTTAAAACTACCTGTATCTGTCAGGAAAAGGTACAGTGTGTGCATTCCCAAAAGAGAAAATAAACCTTAATATCATGTTTCCCTGCTTACAGCAGGGGAGTTGGAACTAGATGATCTTCAAGGTCCCCTTTCGACTTTAACTATTCTTTGATTCTGTGATCAAGAACCTATACTTCTTTTCGAGTTTTCTCTTAACCATTAGAATTAGGTATATAGCATGTTGCTACATCAACTGACATCAAAAGGGGCTCTGTTTTGCAATTTAAATTAGAGTTGCACTGTTTGAATATGGAAATTGCTATACATATTATTCATTTATTTTTTTATTTTAGGGAAAGCCTCAGCTAGCAAAAAAAAGCCAAACACAAGAAACAATTGCATTACTATGCAAACTGCATAGTAATGTAACAGAATGTTACTTTATTTAAAAGAAGAAACTGTATTTGTCACAAATATATCAAATACTTTTTAAAGTTTGTTTATGTCTAGCTGTCAAAGTTGTTCATAGTACCTTTCAAAGATACTACTTTTTTATTTATATGACCTTAAAATTAAAGCAGAAGTAAATTTAAAAAGACATTATCTAAAGGCCTCATTTTGCAAATTGCTAGGCACATGTTTATAGTCTGCTGACTTCAGCAGGCTTAATGCATACACTTAGAGCCAAATATATGTTTAAATGTTTTTTGCATCTGTGGTAAAATGACTGAGGGTAAAAAAAAAACAGCATGGAAAATACAGTTGTACTCTCTGGATGGAACGCAGTCATCATACCACATATCTCACACACACCACCATCCAAGGGGGACTGAATGGAGGGTGGAGTGGAGTCAAGATACGTCAGCTAGGCTCAGTCAAAGCCCTTCGACAGGAAGGAATTCAGAAGTAGTTTCTAGCTGTTGACCTACACAGCTGCTGAAAACCAAGTGAGAAAAAGGAAGATGACCTGCTGTTGAAACAGCAACTGTGGGCAAAAATCACTCTTCTAGGACTGACACATGTCCCCAACCTAAGGTTATCTCAGATATACTGAGATATCTTCCCCCATGGTAAAACTATCCCTCACTGAGAAACATGTATGACTGAAATCACTCAAGCTCCATCTAAACAAAGAAATAGCATAAAGATGAGCTAAGAACAGGGAGAAGTAAGGGAAGCATTCTGTGATCAACAAGCTGAACCTGTCTTCTGCACCCTAGGGATACCTACTGGGTAAGAACTGTACTCTATGCATCATTACTATCATTAACTCAAGATAGTTTTTATTGGGGATGAGAGCTGTATATTGATTGCTTTGGATTAGTGTATTGCTTTGAACGTGTTTTTGCTGTCAGATACTATCACCAGCAATCCTTAAACCTGTCACAATTTTATTGGTAAAGAGGGATATTCTGTAAACTGCTAATGCGAGTGCTTCCAGGACATTAGCAGTTGCTGGCAGTGGGTAAAGATGTGGAGACCTCATGAGGAGAATCTCTGCTGGCGTGTGACCCTGAATAAGCCAGTCAAACTGTGTTCCAATACAGCAGGACTGTTTATGGAGAGTCCTCATAACAGGATGCTGACAAGACTGGTCAGGCACAAGGGTATTGGCCTTCTAGAGTGCTGACAGGATAATCAAACACGAAGGGTTTGAATCTCCCCTTTTCATGTGACAGCATCACAATGCAGGCAAGCAAGTTTGGGTTATGAAATGCAAAAAGTGCAGCTTTGTTTGATTGGATTTTCAAGTCCCAGATGTCTAAGGCTTATTTGGAGTTTTCACATCAATCCGAAAAAGTTTCAGACAAGTGTAGTTAATAGGGAATAATATATAAGCATAAGTATTTCAGATACCATGAAGCTGAACAGTTTACTAGCCATATGAAATAAATGGACTGTCATATTTATACTCATTATTTGGAAACACATTTATATGAAAGTCTTGCAGGGCATAAATTACTGTTGCGCAGGGTAAATACCAGTGTAAATGTCAGTGTGCACAGGCCCCTAATAGATTAATGAGTATGAACTATTTTTTTACATTTTGCACACTGCAGAGTCTTGAGATAGATGGGTAGAATTTATGCTTTCAAGAAAGACGGGTGAAATGCATTATGCAAAACAAGGTGAAGTAAAAACAGCTGTCAGTCCCAGAAGGATTATGTACTTAAAGGAGTTCACTAGACTACGGGTGCATACAAATGCAGCCTTCATCATCATGATGTATCATAGATGTATTCAAACATAACTTAAAATACACTTTGAGCAACACCTTTGTAACAGGAACTGTCTTGTGAAATTGGATCACATCCTAAAAGTAGTCCAGCATTTGTATTGGATAAATGAAAATTTGTCTAAGCAATTTTTCTGTCTTTCTCCCTTCTTCCTCCTTCACTGTTCATCTCACTTCCCACTCCCATACCTAAGAGAAATCTTGCAAAAAATCCTTTGAAAACTGGATTGCATATAGCTTTGTGAGGACAAAGACTGACTGGCTGTGCTGCAGATACATGTGTAATTTTGGTATTATGGGCCATGCTTCTGTTCCTGGAATGTATCTGGCTGCTATCCTATTTATGCAGGAGTTTTATTGTGGTTTTAATGGTCTGCATATATGAGAGAAGTGAGATTTACAAGAGACTTAAGAGTTCCAATTAGTCCTGATGGAGGGTTTTATTCCAATTATATTGAACAGTCTAGTAAAAATATTAGCTCCCCCTAAAGGCATGCACTAGAAGCATGCACATACATATTCTCTAAAAAATCTGAGTGAGTCCTCCATCTGGGGGTTCTGCCTGTAAGGGCTCAATTTATATGGCTAGAGAGGTGCATTGGTCCTATTTGCAGTGCTCTTGGATGTATTGTGTGACTTGCTCCTGCTGCTCTTCACATCTTTTTCCAGCATAACCTAGGGCAACTCCAGTGTAGCTGTGCACTGATGTTAAGGTGTCCATAGAAAAGTCTAAGCCCACAAGATCCGTACTTCTTATGAAAGTCTGGAATGTTGCAAGTGGAATGTGCAAGTAAACAGGTTGGACACTATCGGTGACTTTAAAATAATTGCTGTGATTTCCCTTCAAAATCCTCAACAGTAATTGCATTATGGAGCTTAAGAGAGCACTCCCATGATCGGTAGATTCAGCCCAGTCCTAATAAAGCTCTTGTGTAAGGTGCCTCCATTTCATCTAATTAACCAATAGCTATTCTGAGCAAATGCTGAATTTGTCTGGAATTCCTTCAGTCTAAAGAAAGAAGCCTTATCACAGGGCTTTAAAAATTTCATCTTCTATCCCACTGGTTTTGTTGCATGTTGGTATTCAAAAATGCATTAACTTGTTAAGACAGCATCACTGAAATTGCAGTTGTGGTTGATAAGCTTTGAAACATTCCTTTAAATGACTCAGTGACTGACACAGGCAAAGTATAGTATATCCTTTGCTTCTCTGTGACAGCTGATGACTAAACTCTGAAGTTTGAGCAAATACATGTTGTTATTACTCTCTTACCAATAGAATTTACTATTGGTGTAGAAGTTAGATATGTTATCTATTTGGCTTGTAATTTCTACTCTTGCTTCCCTAATCACCATGCCCATCTTCTCAATACAAAAAGAAGAGTTAATTTATTTTTCCAACTTGGAAACTATTTTTGTGTGCAGTGCTTCATACCAAATATTTCTGGAGACACTCCCATCCAATGATGAGGGGGAATAGAATATTTCTCCCTTTTGTTCCTCAGTTCATGTGTTTGCCTGTTATGAATGCTGAACTGCTATGGCTTGTATTTCAGGGTTATTCAGACAGGAATTTCATTTCAGGGTCATTCCACTATTTCTCTGACTTCTAAGGGTCCTTTATTAATTATCTTCTCTACCTTCTCCATTTCATAACAGAAACAGTTGAAAGGCATGCTTTTGAAGAGTCCCTGGAGAGTCAGTGACTTTAGCTTGCCTGTACTTTTTAAGCTCAAACGCTATACAAAAGATATCAGTACTTCCTCCATGAAAATAACACTAGACATGCTTAAATAACTGTGACATGGTACCTACCCATGCACCTTCAGGAGGTGCAGAATATTTTAGCAGCCAAAAGGAAAATGAGAACACCAAGTTTAAACAGTTTTGGGGATGCTAACTCTGATCGTTGACTACTCATTTTAGGCAAGCAGATGATTGTACATCTGTATATATATTTAGCTATTTCTTGTCACTTTAAAGGTATAAGAACTGCCTTCATCTTTACTCTGTAGTTTTCCATGTATTATCAAATAAACACATACTGTCTTGTCAATGGATAGCTCATTCTCTTGCTGCCACTTGGGTTATTAATTAAATGCACTCTTGTTCTCTCTAAGTTGAGTTATTGTTCCAGTCTCTCAGATCGACTTATTCCATGCAGGTTAGTTTGAACTGTGACAATATTTACATTCTTAAGGAAAAGTCCTGAAATTCTGTGATTTCACTGAAAAAGCATGATCAGAAGCTGTAGCTGTTTACAATTCAGAATTTAAAATTGTCATTCCTAACCTTCAATGCTGCATCCTAAAGGTTATCCAGCTATACTAAAATACACACCATTGACACCTCCTAACACTAGTAAAGCAGAGATATCATGGCTTTTGCACACCAGTGAACCAAAGCAATAGATTTCAAAATCTTTGTATGAAATAAGAAATCTAATTTGTTAATTTTCTTTAAATTTTATAATACTCAGTGAGTGTAATGAAAAAATGCTTTGCACTTTTGGAGCTGTTGAACCTTAAGTCTCCAATACAAGATGTTATCCACTAAAAACTGTTTAAGGGCATTTGTGACCAAAGATAATAAAAGTGTATACAGTCAAAAGAATTTTTTAAAAAATGCAATTAGAACTAGATCTAGTATCCAGAATTCTCCTGTGGTCACAGTTTTCCTGTAAGGAATAGTGCATTGAAAATAATAATAGTAATAGAAAATTAAATAAGTATAATGCATTATTTCATTAAATTTAAAAATATGTCTTCATATGATATTCCATAGAAGCACTATGAGTCAGAAGACACATCACAGATGACCCACAACAGAAGTTCTATTTAAACTTTTTCAGTCATTTGATACCTGTATACAAGTCAATGCTTATCACTGAAAGTGGAACAAAATGTGCCTATCAAGTGCCTGCATCAAAAGCGCAGGCAATAACTCTGATTCTTCTATTTTAAATTTACACACCTGAACCACTTGAGCTAATGACTGGTCTCTGTTAACTAAGACTGGGGCCTTTAAAGCATTTGCCAGTATCTTTTTAGGCTGTTTTCCAAGAAATTCTGTTTCCAATACTGTGTTGGACTTGGATCTCGGAGTTGCTGCAATATTGCTTCT